>JAJJWX010004098.1:0-44816 GCA_023529315.1 Papaver bracteatum | reverse complement strand
TGCATGTAACCGTTGTGAGAAGGCTCTATACCTCCAGAATTACTCGAAGGAGTTACCGTCTCTTGACAGCGAGAAAGAGCAGCAAAAGCATTAACACTACCAAAGCACTAGAAGAAATGAGACACATACCTTCAGCAGAAATTTACACATTTGGAAACAAACCATCAAAGAGGCGACACATACCTGGTTATTGGAAGAACTGAAAGATACAAGGGATGCATGAGAACCCTTTGAAGCCGTCTGAAACCCACTAGCACGGTTTTTCGTCCTCTTCTCTTTCACTTAGGGATTTTCAGAATTGCCAGACGACTTTCGCTTGAAATCTCTCAACATTGGGTAGTTTTTCAAAACCTCTTGGGAAGGCTTACCACAAACATTCTCCACCGCATCATCCACAAACTTGCGAATCATGAGACGCTCGCAGCACCAGAACTCGTTGTAACTAAAGGTCATCAAGGGTGATCTTTCTGGTTGAAACAAGTGAAGACGGATACCTGGCCCAAGGGCACTGGCATCGAAGGAAGCACGCAATCAATTCTCAGGAAGCTCAAGACGGCAAGAAAGGGGAAACCCCTGATCAATACCCATGTGGCGAGCTGCGCGATCAATATTGTACTCAGAAATTTGGAAATCCCCACTAAAGAAAGACAGCATGTAACCTGGGATGCAACTTTGAATAAACAAGTTTTCACCAACGCTCAAGTCATCATATGAAGACAAAATCACATCCGGAGCAGAAGCAAAAGTATCAATTTGAGTCACGGACCTATGAACTGGCTCCCACGGGCGAAAATTGATCTCGTGTGATTTATCAAGAAGGCTAACCAAGATCACACCAACTCTTGGACGCTTATTCGCCCATCGAAGAATTCGAGAGCCACCCAAACTCGCAGGGATCGTAGGTAATGGCTTTGGATCTTACTTTTCAAAATGCTCCCATAGCCACGCTTGCAGAAAAACGACGTGCACATATCAATCCACTTTCATGAAACCATTCGAAACTCGCATATTCGCGACTAAGTGATCCAGATGCGCATGCAAGGAGCCAAGGAATAGCCTGCCAATGGGGAGGACTTCACCTTTCGCCAACTTCACAGCAATTGGTAGCATCTCTTCCCTTATCTTCTTCTTGCCGGAACCGTCTTCAAGAATGTCTCTAGACAACCAGAGGGCCAAAACTACTGCAATGTGGAGATCGCTGCTCTTCTGTCTAGCCTCCAACTCTTCTGGAAACCACTGATATATCCACCAGATATAAAAGCACCTTTAATCCTCTTTCCGGACGAAATCCTTCGACTTCGCAGTAGAGTCTTTTCGGAAAAATCTCCCAACTTAGTAGAAATGTCATTTCACATCTTCTTCTCATTTCTGGATAATTGGATGTTAAGATCCCCGGTTACCTGAAGATTCAATAAGAGAGCCACGCTCTCCAAGGTGAAAGATATTTCTCCCAATCTACAGATAATTGTGTGAGTGTCCGAGCACCACATAGAGAGGAAAGCAACCAAGCCCGGAGCATGTTTCCTAATCTGGCGACTTACTGCAGCTCTGACGGCATTAATAATCCTCGCTCGAGTCAAGTTCAAATTTATATGCTCCCTACTCACCATAAATTCTACCCACACATCAAAAGAACGCAATGGGCTTTGACACATCCTGAAGTCAATACTGGAAGAGGCATACACTCCTTTATGAAGACAAAATCGTATGGTATGCTCCGGCTGAACTGTGAGGGTCTCCTTTTCATTTGCACCATCAGTTAATAAAGTTGGCTCGAACTCTGGAAGATCCTCCGAGAAGGAGAAAAGGGTTTGGTAAAGAACTCATCATCTATGTTTGGTTTCAAACTATCAACATCTTTCGACGAAATCTTTAGCCTTGTTCAGGTAACATCTTGTCGGTTTTTCTCGCTTAGCAACAAGATATCTGCACAAAACAAAACAGGGAAATTATGAAATGATCTCCCAAACACATAACCGCGCTCGACAAGAAGAAAAATCCATGACACATGGGAGAATAGTATTTTCTATGGTTTCGAAATACATATACAATATTCTTCTTCGGGATTCATATACACTAATTTTTTAGGGTTCATATGAAGCACATATACATTATTATTCTTCGGGATTCATATACATTAATTCTTTGGGGTTCATATGAAGCACATATACAGTATTCTTCTTCGGGATTCATATACAATAATTCTTTCGGGTTCATATGAAGCACATATACAGTATTCTTCTTCGGGATTCATATACAGTAATTCTTTCGGGTTCATATGAAGCACATATACAGTATTCTTCTTCGGGATTCATATACAGTAATTCTTTCGGGTTCATATGAAGCACATATACAATATTCTTCTCTAGGATTCATATACATTAATTGTTTCGGGTTCATATGAAGCACATATATTGTATTCTTCTTCGGGATTCATATACAATAATTCTTTCGGGTTCATATGAAGCACATATATAGTATTCTTCTTCGGGATTCATATAGAGTAATTCTTTCCGGTTCATATGAAGCACATATACAATATTCTTCTTCGGGATTCATATACAATAATTCTTTCGGGTTCATATGAAGAGCATATACAATATTTTTCTTCGAGATTCATGCGCAATATATTTCTCGAGTTCAAGTGCATATACAGTATCCTACTTCAGGTCCGAAATTACATGCGCAGTATATTTCTCGGGTTCAAATACATATACGGAATCTTTCTTCGGGTTCAAAATTATGCGCACAACATTCTCTACGGGTTCGAAATCATTTATGTAGTATTTTCTACGGAATCAAATCATACAATATTCTCTACAAGAAGCACGCCAACCAATCGTACGCGCGATATCAACGCAAGATTTATAAAATAAAAATCACCTACTGCTAGGGTTTGCACCTACAAAGGGAAACAAGAGAAGTACTAGAAGACACACCTGGGTAGCCGGTTTCTCCTTTATCACTTTACCGCTAGCAAGGAAGAAGGAAGGAACAAAGCGCAAGATAAAAGAAAGGACTTCATGTATATATATGTGAGGGGTTTCCACAATGGGGAAGGATTCCTTTTCTCTCAAAGCAGCGTGTATAAGGGAAGTTTGGGCCCACAAAGGCGCCCAACTTCCCAACGGCCGCTCAAGCCCCATCAATGGCGCCAATACCTCCAAATCACGCTCCCTTTGCGCCGGTCTCACCACACCAGCCTCTCAACCTTGTGCCAGTACCACCCAATCTAGCATGCTCGTTTTGTGCTGGTCCCACTAATCGCGCCAACCTGTCAATGTCGCCCAAGTCACACCATCTATCACATCTATCTCCCATCGGCCCCACCCGCCAGCGCACGCTCAGTTTCTTAACTCGCGCTAGCAGCTCAATGCTTCCCAACCGTCCATTTCCGCCAAATTGTGCCAACCTCCCGCTCCATGCAAAGTTGCCAAGGACGAGGATTCTGAATCCAGTCCGTATCTCAGAAAAAAGGTTAAATAAATCTCTCGTTTCTCTTTCAGATCTTGTCTTGGAACCATCTTATGCTTACCTCGCAACAAAGCTCCTGTTCCGAGCTAAGCAGGGGAATTAATCTCGATGGTGGATTTTAGATAAGGGGTAAAATCATAAAACCCCATGACCTAGTGTTACCAGCGACACATTAACAACGAGCATTTAATTCAGGTGTCAATAATTAATGGGGGTATTTTTTCAAAATACCAGATTAGGGTTTTCGACACAGAACCCTAATTCCAAAACCAAGCCGCATACTGCGCACCATGGCAACGACGCCAAAACCAAGCCGCATACTGTGCACCATGGCAATGACGCCAAAACTAAGACGCATACTGCGCACCATGGAAATGATGCCAAAACGAAGTTGCATACTGCGCACCATGGCAACGACGCCAAAACCAAGCCGCATACTGCGCACCATGGCAACGATGCCAATACTAAGGCGCATACTGCGCACCATGGCAACGACGCCAAAACTAAGCCGCATACTGCGCACCATGGCAACGACGCCAAAACCAAGATGCATACTGCGCACCATGGAAACGACGCCAAAACTAAGCCGCATACTACGCACCATGGCATCGAAGCCAAAACCAAGTCGCATACTGCGCACCATGGCAACGACGCCGAAACCAAACCACATACTGCACCCACGGGAAACCATGCCAAACTAAGCCGCTATACCGGTTGGAATATGCCAAAAATATCGCCCTAGGCTTGCAAACCATGCAACTAGGTCGACTTGGCCGTGTGTGCCATTGGCACATGCCAACACGCACCACAAGCCAATTTCTAAGCCGATATACCATTTGGCACATGCCAAAAATAGCGCCCTAGGCTTGCAAACCGTGCAACTAGGTCAACTTGGCTGTGCGTGCCATTGGCACGTGCCAACACGCACCACTAGCCAATTTCTAAGCCGCTATACCGTTTGTCACATGCCAAAAATAGCGCCCTAGGCATGCAAACCGTGCAACTAGGTGAACTTGGCCGTGCGTGCCATTGGCACATGCCAACACGCATCACTAGACAATTTCTATTTTCAAGCCGCTATGCTATTGGCACATGCCAAAAAGTAGCGCCCGCAACTTGGCCAAGGTGGCCGTACGTGCCATTGCCACATGCCAACACGTTACCACTAGCCACTTTCTATCCCAAGCCACTATCCAATTGTAGCGCCCGCGACTTGGCCAAAGTGGCCGTGCGTGCCATTGGCACATTCCAACATGTTAACACTAGCCACTTTCTATTCCAAACCGCTACCCAATTGTAGCTCCCGCGACTTGGCCAAAGCGGCCGTGCGTGCCATTCGCACATGCCAACACGTTACCACTAGCCACTTTCTATCCCAAGCCGCTATCCAATTGTAGCCCCCGCGACTTGGCCTAGGTGTCTATACGTGCCATTGGCACATGCCAACACGTTACCACTAGCCACTTTCTATTCCAAGCCGCTACCCAATTGTAGCGCCCGCGACTTAGCAAAAGTGGTCGTGCGTGCCATTAGCACATGCCAACACGTTACCACTAGCCACTTTCCATTCCAATCCGCTATCCAATTGTTGCGCCTGCGAATTGGCCAAGGTGGTCGTACTTGCCATTGGCACATGCCAACACGTTACCACTAGCCACTTTCTATTCCAAGCCACTACCTAATTGTAGCGCCCACGATTTGGCCAATGTGGTCGTGCGTGCCATTGGCACATGCCAACACGTTACCACTAGCCACTTTCTATTCCAAGCCGCTACCCAACTGTAGCACCCGCGACTTGGCCAAAGTGGCCGTTCGTGCGATTGGCACATGCCAACACGTTACCACTAGCCGATTTTTATCCCAAGCCGCAATCCAATTGTAGCGCCCGCGACTTGGCCAAGGTGGCTGTACGTGTCATTGGCACATGCCAACATGTTACCACTAGCCACTTTCTATCCCAAGTCGTTATCCAATTGTAGCGCCCGCGACTTGGCAAAAGTGGTTGTACGTGGCATTGGCACATGCCAACATGTTACCACTAGCCACTTTCCATCCCAAGCCACTATCCAATTGTAGCACCCGCGACTTGGCCAAGGTGGTCGTACGTGCCACTGGAAAATGCCAATACGTTACCACTAGGCACTTTCTATCCCAAGCCTCTATCCAATCGTAGCACCCGCGACTTGGCCAAAGTGGTCGTGCGTTCCATTGATACATGCCAACACGCAACCACTAGCAACTTTTATCCCCAACCTGCTATCCAATTTCCAAGGCATTCCGCACATGCCACACAGGCTCCACTAGCGACTTTGGCATTGTCGTTCGCACTCAAAGTGCAACTTGCGGCCAAGGCATTCCGCACATGCCATTGGCACATGCCAAATGCTCCACCAAGCGACTTTGGCATTGCCATCCACACTCAAAGTACAACTTGCGGTCGATACATCCCGCACATGCCGCAACGCTTCACTAGAAACCCTGGCATTTCCACTTGCGCCCACTCTAGAGACATCAACACAAACTGGGGGATGCTTTCTTGGGGTTTTGGTTTGGCATTCACAGAGTGTAGCGTACACTACGCTCGCAATAAAGCAAGGCATGCAAGGAATGAATACGTCAATTAAATAAGGAAATTTATGGTAAAAACGCTTTTCACCATAAAGCCAACGGTTTCCACCTCCTCTGTTTTAATTGACACATTTACTCAATTCCTTAATGAGGATAGGGTACGTTTAATCTCACTTGTATAAATAGGTTTCACCTATTCTACCAAAACACACAAGTCTTGGTCAGGCAAAATACAACACTATGAGATAGCCACTTTGCAATCTCTCTCAAAAGCTTCCATTACTAGCAAGCTTCCGCAAGCTTCTACACTTCTGATACAAGTAGAGATACTACCTATCCATAACTCTCTGGTCTCATCACTCTTCTTCGCTATCCTCCCCAAATGAACCCTTCTCCTCCACTTTGTGACCGAAGCAAATCTGGAACGGCCATCTTCTTGGTTTAGGACCGAGTTGTACAGATTTATATATCAAATCAAAAGTGCTCACATGCATCACATTTGTTTAAGGGTTTAAACCAGTCTCTCCAACATCGAATTTACCAAATTCGGCAGAGGCGATTTTCTCCCATAAAAACCACGGTATAGAGCTTAATTATTTCATATTATTATGTATTACCTTGAAGGTTCCATCTTATATCTTATGTTGAGAACAATACGAATAAGTCGATTTCTTATTGGCATGGTTGGTTGTTCCGTAAAGATGCAAAATGTTGAGCATTAAGAACTAAATTAATCAACTTGTGTGTTTATTTAGTTTTTATTCCATGAGTTCTCTCATGTTGAGTACATGTACGGTTAAAATTGTCATTTCCTATGATAATCTTAGTTGAGGTTCCATACTCTCTTATGTTGAGCCCAAATGAACTAAATCAATCATCTTGTGTGATTATTTATTTAGCACTCCATAGATTTTTCTCATGTCGAGTGTGGACAATTGAATTGATTACTTTGTGATTAGTTTAATTGTGTAATCCGGTTAGAGTATTTATGGGTTCTCTTGTGAATAATCTAATCGATGAATTAAGTCTCCATAAGTTTACTTGTGTTGAGCATATTTAGTAAAATTAATCTTGGTTCGATTTGGTTAATATGATTGAATATTTTGGATTCCAAATTCATACTTGTATGCAATTTGTTGAGTCTAAAGAAATCCTTCTTTTCTATTTAAATTAAGGTCGCTCTTGTAGTTCCTTTGGGAATGACATCTAATGGGGGAGAGTTCTTTTGAACTTGCGCTTAATTTTCAAATCTTTGTGGGGAGTGCGGCTGTGGAATTTTTAGGGGTTATCTTGTATCTTTATAAACTCATTGATGAATGCATTTAGCCTCGGATTTATGATTGCATTTAAACAAGATGATAGAACATTTACCTTTGGTCATGAAATGTCTCTTATGAAAATTTTATTAGGATCTCGTTCTTGTACCTTTGCCAATTTTATTGAAAACAATGGGGAGAATTAATTGTAGTTCATACTACAAATACATATGGTTTTCGGATCATTATGTAAGGGGGAGTGGTTTCCATGTGAGATGGAGTATTGACTAAGGGGAAGTGAATTATCACCATAGTATTGTTGTTAAAGTTGTGATACAATTGGAATTTGACGTTGTGTAATAATACTATGACAATGTATAACAATGATTGAAAACCAATGCTTCTGTCATTGTTATAGCTACGGATTTTTAACAACGACGGTGCTAAACTTACAACCTTTGGGATCATTGGACTACTTAAAAGTGACGAAGATTTCGAGTATTATTGAAGATTAGGCATGTGGAATAGGAGCTACAAAGTTTATTTATATAATTTTTGTATTCCATATGTATTAATAGTTTTTCCACTAAAATTGACAAAGGGGGAGACTGTTAGAGCAATGCTTGGTCAAACTCGCATGCGTTTCCATCTCAAGCATGTTTGTCAATCTTAGTGATCAAAACTATAAAGTCTTGATTTCTAGTCTACTATAGCTAAGGTCTCGGGTAAGGATAGAAAGTGTAGTTAACCTCAAGAACTCCATGGAGATCATCATACAAGACGAAGGACTACTCAAGCAACCAGTGGGTCTTCATCGACTAAAAGGTATGTGGAGACTCGAACTTATCTATCACTCAAAAGTATATCTACTATATCTCTTATCTTGAGAAAAAAGTCGTTTTACTATATAGACTAAGAATATGCACATGTGACATTTCGAGCTGAGTATATCTCGCTTATCTATTTCTCGAAATGGGTGTTGGTAAAGATTTCGCTTTAGCCAAGTTCATCTTTACCTAGTGATGAAAGTCATGTTATGTTTCAATCACTTTGGAAATCTCTCTGACGAAAAATAGTTTGTGAATAACAAATATTTAACGCCCTCTGAGAATGTTTCAATGATTGAAATGAGAGTTTAGACTATATAACTATTGTGGGATATAAACATTGTTGTGGAAATAAATATATGTATCTTAACACTTGAGACGAAGTTTGCGAACTTTGTTGATCCAGTGGAACCGGAACGTGAGCATCAACTCAGACCGCGAACTCAGTCCATGAACCCAGTCCGCTAACTAGCGTAAGTTCCCCAACCCGAGAATATCTGCTGAAGTTGAAGCTCGGGTGTAGTCCGCGAACCCAGTCCGCGAACTGACGGAAGTTCTCATCCCGAGAAATTCTGCTGGAGTTTATTAACTTCAACCGATTAGCTTGAGTTCTCGAACTTAGTCTGCGAACTCAAGAGGTTTATGTATGAAAACGTTGTTCGTGAACTAATCTTAAATTACTAAGGAATGCTTTTGGAAACCGTGGCTTTATAGTTCATGAAATGATTCGAGTGAATCGCATCATTTTTGATTCAATTGTGTCTCTTGTAATACTTAGGATCTCATAGCAATTGAACAACTCTCTAACTAGTTCATTTGAGTCATTTGGACTAGTTATGGTGATGAAGAATATGGTTGATATCATTTGGTTGACTAATATTGAACCAACCATTGTACACGTTTGGGTACGGTTACACGAACTCAAAACGTCAAGTACATGTGTGTATGACAAGCTAAGTTTTAGAGCTAACTGTTGAGATATATTAGCTTGTATCTAATAAGGTTTTCATCTAACGGTGAATATTGAAAGCTTTGTTAGCAATCTAATATTGATTGCAAACCCTGATTTGAAAGACTATATAACGGAGAACTCTAGCAACTGGGAAACCTAATCCCCACACATTCTTTTTGATACTAGTTTGCTAAATCTAGAGTCGATTCTCCTTTAACCTTTGGTCTTCTTCTTTAAAACCAGGTTAACGACTTAAAGACTTCATTGGGATTGTGAAGCCAGACCGATACTACTTTTCTTGTAGTTGTGTGATCTGATCTTGCTATTTCTATCGTACGAGTACAATTGTAATAATTGGCTTTAGATTTCTATCTCCGATAGGCAAGATAAAAGTAGTCACAAACATCTTCGTATCATTGTTTTTGATTCCTCAATAATATTCTTCGCTGCGTCGATTAAGTTTATTGTGAGGTGATTGATGAAACTGAGATGTTCTTCGGGAATATAAGTCTGGTTATATCGATTGGTTCCTGTTCACCTTGATTTATCAAAAGACGGAAAAAAATTGTAGGTTTATTCGTGGGAGACGAATTTATCTATTACTTGTAGACTTTCCTGTGCGAGACTGATTTGTTTATTAAAGTCTTCGACTTTGGGTCGTAGCAACTCTTGGTTGTGGGTAAGATCAGCTAAGGGAATCATGTGCGTAGTATCCTGCTGGGATCAGAGGCATAGGAGCATAATTGTACATTGGATAAGTGTGAGATTGGTTGGGAGTTAACTACAGTCCATACCGAAGTTAATTTAGAGTAGGCTAGTGTCTGTAGCGGCTTAATACATTGTATGTTTAATCTGGACTAGGTCCCGGGATTTTTCTGCATTTGCGGTTTCCTCGTTAACAAAATTCGGGTGTCTGTGTTATTTCTATTCCATATTATATTTTGTTATATAATTGAAATAATACAGGTTGTGCGTTGTTCAATCGATTAGAATATCCGACCTTATTGGTTTTTGATTTAAATCGATTGACACTTGGATATTGGTCTTTGGTACCATCCAATTTATCTCTCTTTGATTAGACTCGCGAATCATATTTGCTTGAGTAAATCAAATCGAGAGATTGAGATAATAACTCCTTGAGTATTTTATATTGATTGAGTCTAACTATCTAGTTGATTCTCTAGAAAACAACTCGGAGTTGTCCATACATATTGCTAATCGAAATATTGGGTGAGGTTGTTAGACCCCCGTATTTTCAGACGTTGTTAAGAAGATGGGAAGCAATAAGGCACCAGGACCAGATGGGTTTACGGCTGAATATTTCAAGTAATGTTGGGGACTTATAAAGGATGATCTCATAAGACTTCTTAAAGACTTTCAAAAGTACGGATCTATCGATTGGACAGTCAATTGTTTTTTCATTACTTTGATTTCGAAGAAGGAGGATTCTTGTACGCCTAAAAATTTTAGACCGCTAAGTCTTATAGATAGTGGCTACAAGATTTTGTCTAAATTGCTCGGAGTAAGGTTGAAGAAAGTTATGCCAGTTCTTATATCAGATTTTCAAGGTGCGTTTATACATGAAAAATAAATGTTGGATGGAGTTCTCATCGCTAATGAATGTGTGGACAGTAGACTTAAAGATAATAAACCTGGTTTTCTTTGTAATATTGATATGGAGAAAGCTTTCGATAATGTTAATTGGCATTCTCTATTTATTATTCTTTAGGAGCATGATTTTGGCAACAAATGGATTTCTTGGATTAGATGGTGTGTTACTTCTTCGCACTTATCAATATTAGTGAATGGCAGTTCTACAGAGAAGTTTAAACCCAATAAGTGGTTACGGCAAGGAGATTATTTATCGTCGTATTTATTTTTATTCGTAGTAGAGGTGCTTTCTAAGATGATAAATGATGTAGTGGAAAGAGGTCAACTTTCTTGGATTCAGGTTATGGAGCATGGCTCAATAATTTCTCATTTACAATTTGCGGATGATACTCTAATTTTCATTGATGCTAGTGTCGAAGAAGTTAGAAGACTTCTTATCATTTTAGCGGTTTTCGAAACAATTACTGGGTTAAAACTTAATATAGATAAGAGCACAATGATCAATGTTGGAGAGGATGCGGTGATTGAGGTTATTTCCAAGGAGCTTGGTTGTAAGACTGAGAAGTTTCCTTTCACTTATCTCAGTATGCCAATTGGTGAGCATTGACGAAGTACTTCTGTATGGGAGTATGTTTTGACCAGGATGGAGCAAACATTGGAGACGTGGAAAAAATAAAACTGAATATAGCCGGTAGACTTATTCTTATCAAAAGTTTCATTGCTAGTTTACGTATTTACTACTTGTCGTTATTTCATCTCCCGGTAAGTGTGGAAAAGAGAATGGTGAGGATTATGGGGAATTTTTTTGGGGTGCTGTGGAAGGTAGAATAAAGCTAGTGTGGATAGATTGGACAAAAATTAGCATGCCTAAGGAAAATGGTGGTTTGGGAATGAAGATTCTGAGAACTACTAATCAGTCTTTGTTAATTAAATGGATTTGGAGATTCTCAAAGAACAAAAACAACCTTTGGAGGAAAATAGTAAATCAGAAGTTCAAGAGAAGCCCGAATCTATTAATTCCAAATGTTGATAGCAAGCCTCAGTGTAGGAGTTTGTGGAAGAACGTAATGAATATGGTTCCAATTGTTCAAGAAATGGCTCAGTTTACAGTGAGAAATAGCAAAGGGATAAGGTTTTGGAAGGACAAATGGCTAGATATAGGGAGACTTCAAGATATATTTTCGGTCATTTTTAAAGCAGTGAAGGTGAATGATGCGTCAATAGAAGATATGATTGTAAACAATAGTTGGAATTGTGAATTCTAGAAAGCTTTGAACGCAAATGAGAAGTTAGAGTGGGACTTAATAAGACGTGATTGTCCTGTTTTAGAGTTGGTTGAAGTCGAGGATGAAGTGTATATTATGGAGAACTTTAGTGCTAAGAAGTGTTACGAGGTTTTAACAGGTAACTATCCACCTTGTAACTTTGGTTATCATCTATGAAATACCAATATTCCAAATAAGGTAGGCTTCATTCTTTGGGAAAGTTTTCATGATTCAATCCCTACTAGGGACATGTTATTTCATCATGGCATAAGCATTCAAAGTGATTTGTGTGTTTTTTGCAATGATGAAAAAGAAACTTCTGACCACATGTTTCTTCATTGTCCGTATTCTTTTGAGATATAGGAGTATTTTATCAAGGCCTTTAAGATTTCATGGCCGATGCCGAGAACGTTGTTCTATTTGTTTGAAGCTTGGTCTACCAATGTGTTTCAAGGAAGAGGAAAGGAAGTGTGGAAGATTATTCACTACGCTATTTGTTGGATCTTATGGAAGGAGCGGAATGGGAGAGTTTTCGGTGGTCGCCAGAAAAACGTTGCGGAAAATATTGATCTTGTTAAACATCTTGTGTTTTTATGCTCTTGTGACACTGATTCTTTTAAATTTGTCTCCCCTAGTCTCATTTGGAGTAATTGGGAAACTCTTATGAGTGAGTGATTAGCTTTGTAATTTGTTCTTTTTTTTTTTGGTGCAATTATTTTGAATTTTCTGGTGTAGAAATTGGGTTGAAAATAAGTGGTGGCAAGGTTTTTAACCTATGACCGGTGGGCCAATGACTGCACAGTGAGATTCAGACGAGATGGTCAAATTTGTTCTTTTTTTCTCTTTGACTTTGGATTGACCACTAGTTTTTCTTTCTTTCTTTTTTGATTACAAATTCGAAGGAACATCGAGGTTACAATTAAATGAAGCAGTTCGCCAAGGCACAACGCAGTAGTGTTGCAATTAAATGAAGAAGTGACAACAAAGTAGGTAATGGGGTAGTAACCTATCTAGCTACAGTAGTATTGAATTCTTCTTCAATGCGAGATTTCCATTGATTATTATTGATCTTCTTTAGCATAGCTACAGTGTCATCATGGATGTTTATGCAATAAAGTTGGAATTTTGATGTACAACAACAATTTTCTTCATTTAATATGTTATCTGTTTTTAAATCTGTTAGCTACAGTGTACTCCAGCTGAAAACAACTTCCAAGAAATTTTCTTCATTAATATTTTAACGTTTGTCCATTGAGGTTTCCAAATAAAATTTGGCAAATAAGATAAACATCTCCTAGTTCAACACCTCCCAGGTTTAGCCGTAATCCATTCCAGCGTTGAAATTCTGTCATAGATGACATCTCATTAACCGCTCACATTGTTACTGTTGGAGTTGTGTGGCTCAAATACACACATGTGAGTCACACATGGGATAGCTAAGGATAGTCCCACATGGAGAAAGACAAGTTCCATATGGTGATATATAAGCTAGACACTCTCCATACATAGTACCGAGGCCTTTTGGATAAAATCCCACACCTAACCTCTAGGTAATCAAGTGGGGACAGTATCGGTGCTATGTGGCTGTGCCCGAAGAGGGTGCGGCGGTCCGTGGAGGTCCTACAAAATGGTATCAGAGCTCCGGGTAAAACCTATCTACGATGGTGGCAAAGTATGAGATTGATAAATTTGATGGAAGAAATGATTTCAGTTTATGGAGGATAAAGATGAGGGATGTTTTGGTGCAACAAGGTTTGGTGAAAACTTTGAAGGGGAAAACGGATCTAGCAGAAACATTGAAGGATGAAGAAAAATATGAGCACTTGGAGAAAGCACATGGATTAATTCTATTGTGTTTGAGCAATGAGGTCTTGAGAGAAGTTGCGGCGGAAACGACACCGGACGGGCTATGGAACAAGTTGGAGAAGAGGTATATGACTAAATCCGTAACTAATCGTTTATATCTTAAGAAAAAATTACATACTCTTAGAATGCATGAAGGAATGTCTATTATAAATCATATTGATGATTATAATAAAATTCTCTTGGATTTGGCAAATATTGAGGTCAAAATTGAAGATGAAGACCAAGCTTTGGGTTTCCTTTGTTCCTTACCACCATCTTATGAAAATTTTGTTGATACCGTAATGTATGGAAAAAATAAAATTTCCATGGAAGACGTTAAAGCGGCTTTGAACTCTAAGGAGTTAAAGAAGACGGGTATCGACGGTAAAGATAATTCGGGAGATGGGTTGTTTGTTAGAGGAAGAGGAAACCAAAAAGGCGAATTTGATAGGAGTAGATCAAAGTCAAGGTCTAAATCAAAATCCGGTAAATTCTATTGCTTTCATTGTAAGGAAAAGGGGAATTTCAAGAAGGATTGTCCAAAATTGAAGACTGTCGAGAAGAATACCAACCAAGGCACCGCATCAAATGTTGAAGCAGAAAGTGATGATGGAGCGGTTCTCACGGTTCATACCGAAATCTCGGATAACGGGTGGATTCTTGATTCGAGGTGTACTTTTCACATGTGTCCTCATAAAGAGTGGTTTGTTACTTATCAAGCTAGAGAAGGTGGTAAAGTTCTTATGGGAAACAATGTCACTTGTAAAGTGGTGGGTGTAGGTACAATTCAAATTAAGATGTATGACGGTATGGTGAGGACTTTAACTAAAGTTAGGCATGTTCCGTACCTGAGAATAAATCTTATTTCTTTGGGTACGCTTGATTCAAATGGCTGCAAGTATCAAGGTGAAGGTGGAGTTATTCGTGTCTCAAGAGGAAGTCTTACAATTATGAAGGGCGAGAGAATTAATGGTATTTATACGCTGCAAGGTACTACTGTGACAGGTGATGTAGCTGTATGTTCTTCAAGTTCTGATGATGATACTACCAAGTTGTGGCATATGCATCTAGGGAATATGAGAGAGAGGGGGTTGGATGTTTTGAGCAAGTAGGGATTGCTTTGTGGTCATAAACCAGGCAAGCTTGATTTCTGTGAACATTGTGTCTTTGGAAAGCAGTGTAGAGTCAAGTTTAGTACAGCTATTCATAACACCAAAGGTATTCTGGATTATATTCATTCTGATCTTTGGGGTCCTTCTAGGGTCGATTCACATGGTGGTGGTAGATATATGTTGACGTTCATTGATGATTTCTCAAGGAAAGTATGGGTATTCATACTTAAACACAAAGATGAAACTTTTGTCAAGTTCAAGCAATGGAAGACTATGGTTGAGAAGCAAACTGGAAGATAAATCAAGTGCTTGAGGACAGACAATGGTTTGGAATTTTGTGGGGGTGAGTTCAATGAGTTCTCCAAGGAGAAAGGGATTGTGAGACACCGCACAGTCAGAAAAACACCACAACAAAATGGTGTTGCAGAAAGGATGAACAGAACCATAATGGAGAAGGCACGGTGCATGCTCTACAATGCCAGGTTACCAAAGCAGTTTTGGGCGATAAAAGAAACACATCAGCTTATTTAGTGAACAGATCTCCATCGACTGCCATTAAGTGCAAGACTCCAAATGAAGTTTGGACAGGTTCGCATGCTAACTATGAAGACTTGAAGATATTCGGATGTCCAACCTATGCTCATGTGAATGAGGGGAAGATAGAGCCTAGAGAAAAGAAGTGTATATTTCTTGGGTATGCAAATGGCGTGAAAGGCTACAGGTTATGGTGTCCAGCAGAAAGATCAAACAAGTTTCTTATCAGCAGAGATGTGAAATTTGATGAGAAATCGATGTTGAACCCAAAGAATGAAGAACTAGATGGAAAAGCTGAAGAGGATGTTAGTGATAAGGTGGAGCTTGGTGACAAGGTGAAACTTGAGGTGCAAGTTCAAGGAAGCAATGAGACTGTTGTTTCTAATGATGATCAAGATATTGTGCAACAACCTGCCCAGGAAGAAGAAGCGCAAGGTCATCAGTACAATCTTGCAAGAGACAGAGAGAGGAGGAAAGTCAGACCACCTCAGAGATACGGCCATGCTGATTTAGTTGCATATGCATTTGCAGTAGGTGAGAGCATAGATAGGGATGATCCAACAACCTATGAAGAAGCAATCGGTGGTGAAGAATCAGCAGAATGGGGAGCATCTGCAATTGAAGAAATTGAGTCTCTTGACAAGAATGGCACTTGGGAGATAGTTGCAAGACCAAAAGGGCAGAAGATTGTTGGAAGAAAATGGGTTTTCAAGAAGAAACAAGGTACTTCAGATGGTGAAGGAACAAGGTACATGGAAAGGATAGTGGCAAAGGGGTTTACGCAAAGAGAAGGCATTGACTACAATGAGGTATTCTCTCCTGTTGTTAAACATAGTTCTATTAGAACATTGCTTGCCATAGTTGCTTTGAAAGATCTAGAATTGGAACAACTAGATGTTAAGACGGCTTTCCTTCATGGTAATTTGGAAGAGCATATTTATATGCAACAACCTAAGGGGTTTGAAGTTACTGGCAAAGAATACCATGTATGTTTGTTAAAGAAATCTTTTTATGGTTCGAAGCAATCTCCAAGGCAGTGGTATAAACGTTTTGATACGTTTATGGTGGCAAATGGATATGACAGGAGTAAGTATGATATTTGTGTATATCACAGGAAACTCCAAAATGGTTCATTTGTGTATTTACTCTTGTATGCTGATGATATGTTGATTGCTTGCAAAAACATGTCAGAGATACAGAAGCTGAAGGATCAGTTGAGTAGTGAGTTTGAGATGAAGTATTTGGGTGCAACAAAGAAGATATTGGGCATGGAGATTCATAAAAACTGAGCTGAAGGCAAGTTGCATTTGTCTCAGAAGGCTTACATCGAGAAGGTGTTGGAGCGGTTTGGTATGAAAGATGCAAAACCAGTAAGTACTCCTTTGGCAGCTCATTTTAAACTTTCTAGAAAACAATCACCTCAAAATGCAGATGAGGCAGAGTATATGTCTTAAGTTCCATATGCAAGCGCAGTTGGTAGCATCATGTATGCTATGGTTTGTACAAGGCCGGATATCGCACAAGCTGTGAGTGTGGTAAGTAGATACATGGGAAGTCCCTGGAAGGCTCATTGGCAAGCCATAAAATGGATTTTGAAGTATCTAAGGGGAAGTACAGATGTTGGTTTACTGTTTGATAAACACTATGGTGATTCGACGAATGTTGTGGGTTATGTTGATTCTGATTATGCAGGTGATCTTGATAGAAGAAGTTCATTGACAGGTTATACTTTTACATTGTGTGGTAGTACTATCAGTTGGAGGTCGGTTTTGCAAAGCACAGTTGCATTGTCTACAATTGAGGCAGAGTACATAGCAGCCGCGGAAGCAGTAAAGGAAGGTATATGGTTGATGGGTTTGGTTGGTGATTTGGGTTTCAAGCAAGAGAATGCAACTTTGTTCTGTGATAGTCAAAGTGTCATTCACTTGACCAAGAACTAGATGTATCATGAGAGAACGAAGAACATCGATGTCAGGTATCATTTTATCAAGGATGCAGTTGAGGAAGGCAGGATAGCGATGCTAAAGGTTCCTACAGCGGATAACCCTGCAGACATGTTGACGAAGCCAATTCCAAGTATCAAGTTCAAGCACTGCTTGGACTTGGTTGGTGTCAACAGGTGTTGAGAACCCTTGAGGGGCTGAGAGAAGACGATGATGATGAGTGGTGATGGTATCAGAGCAAGGTGGAGCTGCCGGGAGTCGGGCTGAAGAGTGGTTATGGAATGCCGGTAGTCAGAAGGTCGCAGGTGGAGCCGGGAAGATCAAAGTATGAGTAGTGTTCCAAGAGCATCTGGTGGCAGTAATCATTGTCCGATTAGTAGCATACGGATGGAGGTGGCGAGGTGGTGTCTATTCTCGCCAAGGTGGAGATTGTTGGAGTTGTGTGGCTCAAATACACACATGTGAGTCACACATGGGATAGCTAAGGATAGTCCCACATGGAGGAAGACAAGTTCCATATGGAGATATATAAGCTAGACACTCTCCCTACATAGTACCGAGGCCTTTTGGATAAAATCCCACACCTAACCTCAAGGTAATCAAGTGGGGACAGTATCGGTGCTATGTGGCCGTGCCCGGAGAGGGTGCGGCGGTCCGTGGAGGTCCTATAATTACTATGTTGAGAAAGGATATTGGGTAACGAAAATGTTAAAATGCATCCCGGACGGCCACCGGTAACAAATTTTGTGCTATTCCACGTGCCCACTGTGAGATAACCAAGACCTATGTTCGGGACATGTTTTGTTTTAAGGCCGGAATATGTATCCTGTCAGACGCTAAAAAGATCAATGTACAGTGTGTGACCAAGGACTGCTCAATTGTGCTGATACTTCACTGTAAGCATAATGGAGGTCTCATTCTTCTTTCTTTTTCTCTTGTGGTAGACAACCAAAATCAGTGTCTGACAATAAGGATAAAAGGAGGGGTTTATCCCTTGCAATGTTGCATGATTAATAAAAACATGGAAACATAAATATAGCTGTATTGAAAAAAGAGGCCTTCCTTTGATCGCTGAGTGCTTCCAGAGCTGGGGAACTAGGAAGAAGAGCCTTGAGAAAGACCATCCCGAATTTGGTTGATCACATTACGAACAACACCAGGCCCATGAGTGATGAAATCTGCAGAAGATCTAGTGTTGGCACCAATTTCCTTCATGGTGTCCAAATATTGTGTTGCAAGAACCATGTCCATAACTTCCTTAGGAGAAATCCCGGGAACACTATCTGTGAACCCTACTACGGTGTTTCTCAGACCATCAAAAATGGCTTGACGCTGCGAAGAAATTCCCACTGCAGAGATATATTTACATTCAGCCTCAACCTCAGCTCTCTTGATATGCAAAATTCTCTCAGTCTCTGCTTTTCGTGTTGCTGCCAACTGTAGCCTTGCAGCTGAAACCAAATTTGATGACGAGTTCAGTAGAAGAAAGTATTAAGACTCATAAACATGCAGGACACAAGCAACCCAGAGTTCTACACAAGAAATCCAGACACAAGAAATGCTAGTTGTCCAACATACAAAAGTTGCAAGCTGTACAGTACTAACATACAAAAGAATGTGAAAAATTGGTTGTAGGTTTCTTTGTTGGAAAACGCTAATCCTTCTCAGCTGTTCAGGTAGCTGTAAGCAAAGTTTGGAAATTCAAGGAGGAGGTAAGTATTAAGCTTCATGGAGATAGTGCTTTCGTTTTTGAATTTTCAGATGATGAAGATAGAAAGTTAGTTTTAGATACTGGTGCTATTCAAATCCAAATGAAACTCTTTTATTTGAGGCCATGGACTCAGCTCATAGAAAAGTCACTTAATGACATTAAAGCAGTGCCAATTTGGGTTTTAATCCATGGAGTTCCTCTACACATGTGGGATTATGAGGGACTAGTAAGTTATTTAGGCAAACCCCTGCTTGCAGATGACAACACAATTAAGCAAACAAGACTAGCCTATGCTAGGATTTGTGTAGAGATTGGTGTTGATTTTAAGTACCCCTCTAGCATTCCATTAGTAATTGATGGTAAGATTAAAATGGATTTGCCTGTTTAATATCAGTGGAAACCAACTAAATGCACTAGATGTTTGGTTTTTGGCCATGCTGATAAAAGTTGTTCTAGAAATTTGAAGCCAAGATGCACCCCAAAAAAAGTAATTACAGGAACTGATGGTGGGGAGCAGAATGCAGGGAAAAAGAAATAGCAATTTCTGGAAATTTGGCCCTTATTAATGGAGACAATATTATGGAGGAAGGTGAAGTTATGATGCTAGAGAGTACTGTTATGGAAGAGCAGAATACAAAGAATGGAGCAAGTTCTTCTCCAGCTGCAAATACTGAAGCAAAAGACACCTCTTCAATTGAGATAGCTCTACCAGTAAAGGGAATAAGCAAAGGCGCTCAAGATGTAATGTCAAAAAGTCCAAAGAAGATTGCAGGTGGGGGAATCATGAAGCCATTATCTAAGTCTCCCGGGAAGAAAAACTCAGCAGGTGGTAATAAAATGGCTAAGACTTCTCAATCTACTGAGAATGCAGAGAAGAAACTGCAGGTTTCAAGTCCTGTCTCCCAGAATTTCAAGAATGGTCATTCATCTTTTAAGCCAGATAAAAGGGAACCAAAAGCTGCAGTTCAAGCTGAAATCAGCAAGGTGAATAATAGTGGAACAAGTAAGAAAAGGCAGGATTCAATTTCTGCTTCTGAGGGTGCAGAAGAGAAGAGGAAGCATAACCCATTTATTTTAAGTGGGATTCCTGCTTTCAAGCCAGATACAAAGGAATCAGACAAGCAAGAAACAAAGGCTAAGAACTCTATTTCAACAGGAGAGAATGATGGGAATTGGGAGACAGCTCCGAGTAGGAAATACTCTGTGAAAATTGTCCCTAAGAACAATTTCTCTGTCAATTTGAGCACCAACAACACTTTCAGAGTGCTCTTCCCTGGGTATTCAAGATAAGAATAGAGTTATAGTCAAAGATTGTGAGGAGGACTTTGAATATTTCTATGTTGCTAAAGCAGATAAATATGCTAATAATGTATGAAGACAAGGCAGGCAATAAATCTGACAGAGAAAGTATGTGTGTTTAACCTTTAAGCATTGATAGAATGAATCTTACCATCATTGATCTCAAATTTCACATTTGCATCCGGTTTTATATCAACAATGAGTGTTCGAACAATTTTATGTCCATAATTAGCCATTGGCTGCAGCCAAATAACATAACGCGATTTCAACAAACGAAAATGTAGTTTCTCGGAATAACAAACAACTGATTGTCTATAAGAAATGAATTATACCTCTGCAAGTTCTTCTTCAACTGCTTTAGCAATATTGTCCCTTTGCTCGAAAACATCATCCAAAACGAGCTTTGGAACACTAGATCTTATAACTGAAATTAAACTTCAAAATTAGTAAGATGCTAATTTCACATATCATCAGTTTAGAGCTTGTGGGTTCATTCATACCATCAAAACATAGGCTTGAATTTTTCCATTTGTATTGCTCAGTTTATAAAATGCTTCAGCTGCCTTATCTGGTAAAGCTCGATAGTGTACAGATGCAATAATAGTCAAAAATACATTATCCTGCAAAGAAAATGAAAACAGAGTTCATCTAATTGCTTTTATGATCCCATTAACTATATGTTTGTAAATATGAACTGGTAATTTACATACCTTTGTCTTCGTCTCGCATTTCACATCCAGCTGTTCAACTCTGAGGTTGAGATGACCTGCAATGTGAATACCAAGGCACCATGGTACACAATGACATCCAGGATGAAGAACTTTCTCATCAAATTTTCCAAATTCCTCATTCAAAGCAACTTTTGATTGCTCCACTTTTACACGGCCTAATATATTACCCATTATCTTGTGTATCAGATCTGCAAAAATACAAACTCCATGTCAAGCATATACAAGAATATGAAACTGAAGATCATGAATTTACAACATAACTTATAAAAGAAAAAACAAATTTCAAAATTTAAGAAACTTTAGAACAAGAAGCGAAATATAATTTCAACAATTGAAATAAACAAAATTAACAGATGTATCTAGAAACTTTAGAACAAGAAGCGAAACATAATTTCAACAATTTAAGTTAAAGAAATTAAAACTGGTAGAGGGAGTTTCATTGGGAAGGGAAGATGAGAAGCAACTTACACTAGTAGTTGTTAATCGTCTGGTTCAAAAAAAAAAGGATTTTGTGGAAGAAGACAACAATGACTTTAAAACAAAGACTGATAGAACCTAAAACTGTGGTTATATAGATAGAGATCGATTGAGCACGGATGCTGGAAGTATAGAAGAAATCCCTTGGGCTTGGTGAATTCACAGCACAACACCGTCCTATCTCTCTAAAAGATGATGAGAATAATTTATAGTTCATTATATTGATCCTTTTGTTCTAAACTTAATTTATCATAATCTCTTGTCTAATCTTAATTTCCACTAAATAATAATGTAATTGGTAGGCAGGTAGGTATAGTCTATAATGAGTCATCTGTTTGAATTAGTGAAGCTCTTAATAAAAAGATAGTTTTGTGGGCATAATGGTAATTAGGTTTATAACAAAGTGTCAAATCAGCCGTCTTCTAGTCCACCGTATCCTTGATACCAAAAACCTTCAATCCTACTACTCCAGCGGAGTTTAAACCCATTGCCCTGGCTAATACTTCTTATAAGATGCCATGGCCAATACTTCTTATAAACTTATTTCAAAATTAATGGCAAAATCCTTCTGAGTAAAATGATTTCTCCATACCAATCTGCCTTTATACCAGAAAGGAAGATCTCAGGAAATATCACCATAGCACATGAAATAATTCATAAAATGCAAAATTCAAAGTCAAAAAATGGTTTTATGGGTCTAAAAATTGATATGTCAAAAGCTTTTGATAGAGTCAAATGGAACTTCTTAATGCAAATAATGATCAGATTTGGTTTCAATGAAAGATGGTGTAACTTAGTACACCAATGTATGTCAATAACTACTCTTTCTGTTTTACTCAATGGTCCCCTACTGAATTCTTTAAACCTTCGAGAGGTATGAGACGGGGTGACCCAATCTCCCTATATTTGTTTTTGTTTTGTATGGAAGCTCTGTCCAGAACGACAAAACAATCTGAAAACATTGGATTGATCCAAGGAATTTAAATAGTTCACCAAGCTCCATCTATAAGCCATTTATTGTTCGCTGACGATTGTTTGTTATTCTGTAATGTAAGTGAAAAAACTTGTCACAATCTAGTAAAACTGTTCAAAGATTTTGGTTTGGCGTCGGGTCAGTTAATCAACCTTGAAAAATATGGAGTCTTTTTTAGTCCGAAAACTGAGAGCAGTATTAGACATAAAGTTAAGGAAATTTTACGTGTCAAGGTCATCCCTCTAAATGACAAATACCTATGTTCACCTTTATTCACTAACAGATTAAAAATTACTTGCTTCGAACCATTGGTGGAAAAGATGAAAAATATGATGCTTAGTTATAGAGGGACTGATCTAAACAAGGAAGGAAAAATTGTAATGGTTAAAAATGTTACAACCTCTCTTTATGTATACCAAATGAATTGTTTTAAGATCCCAGTTAAAATTTGTAAGGACATAGAAAAAATTCAGAGGGATTATTAGTGGGGAAAAAATAAAAAGGGACTTAATGAAAATGGTATGAAGGGAGTCTGCCTTAAAAAATTGAAATCAATATGTAAGTCACTAGAAGAAGGAGGATTAGGAATTAAAGATATTCGAAAATTTAGATAAGCTATGATAGCTAAAATGGGGTGGAGGTTAAAAGAGGACCATGATTCACTTTGCGCTTCTATTTTCAAAGATAGGTACTACCCAAATACTAATATCTTGAACATGAATGACACTCCAAATAGAACTGATAGTTGGATATGGAAGGGTATGCTTACAAGGATAAGACAATTGAAAAAATTATGTTTTTAGGAAGTTGGAAATGGAGCTAATATAGAAATCTGGAAAGATTTTTGGATTCCAGATACGTTAACTCCGATGGACAAACCTCAAACATATAATGAAGGTCTACAAAAAGTAAGTGATCTGATTACAACTAATAATACATAGGATTTAGGAAAACTAGCTAGATGCTTTGATGAACAAACCGTTGAGAAAATAAAGAAAATTAAATTAACTGATGTTAATCATAAAGATACACCCCATTGGACTCTAAATGGAACAAGTAAATTTTTGATGAAATCTCTTTATAATCAAATCAACACAAATAGAAATGCAGATAAAAAATAGAATCTTATTTGGAAGATGGATACTACTCCTGCTATGAAAATATTCATCTGGAAGGCATCCCATTCCATACTGCCAAATAGTATGCGAGTGGCGAATGAAGAAAACCAGGAAGCCAAAGATTGTACTAGATTTGTATTGATGTAATTATTTAAGTTCTTATTATCCTGGATTGATTGGGGAATACATAATGAGACAAAACCCAAGACATTTAGAAGTAAAATAGACCACCCCTTAACCATATATTTTCTAAATGGATAATACACCCTTGTTTAATTAACACTAAAAAATCTAATTAGGTTAATTAATTGAGTTTAGATTAAAATTTTGAAATTATGAATTCAATAGATTAAACTTTTTTTTTCTGTCTAATGAGTTCGATTTCGATCAAAAATTTTGGTTTTGAAAATGTGAAAGGTCGGCAAGGTCGATGTTTGAATAAGGTGCCAGCTATGTTGCGCCGGCATGGTCGATGTTTGGATAAGATGTCGACTAAGTTTAGCCGGCATGATACTTGGATGAAGAAAGCGACAACTCTTTTTAGGCCGGGATGGTCTTTGAAGGAAGATTATGCCGACTATCTTGGGCAAGCAATCTTATGGTCGCATGTAAATATTTGCTACAAAGGATTTAGGATCTTAAAGTATTTTCTTTGTTTAGAAATTTCCTACTCTACTAAAGGTATTTTTATAAATCAAAGAAAATATATATTGGATTTACTAAAGGAAACGGGAAACTTAGGGATAAAACCATCGGAGACGCCTATCGATTGCCGGGAAAAGCTTGATAAAGATGGTGATTTGTTTCCTGATCGTGGTCAGTTTCAAAGATTAGTGGGAAAGCTTATATACCTCACCGTTACAAGACCAGACATCTCTTATGCCGAAAGTCTGGAAAGTAGATTTATGCATGCTCATACGGTTCATCACATGCATGTTGTTAATAGAATTCTGCAGTATCTTAAGGGATAATCGGGAAAAGGTTTGTGGATGCGTAAGAATGAACATAGCTCTATTACTGGTCATTATTCTATTTCTATTTCAGCCTACACGGATGCAGATTGGGCTGGATGTCTTGTTGATCGAAGTTCGACAATAGGATATTGTACTTTTGTTGGTGGAAATTTGGTAACATGGAGGAGCAAGAAACAAAATGTAGTTGCTCGATCAAGTGCGGAAGCAGAATATCGAGCTATGGCACTAACGACCTGTGAAATAATTTGGCTCCGAGCCTTATTACGAGATTTGGGTTTTCCGTCGTCTCAACCAACCAAGATGTTTTGCGACAACCTAGATTCTATGCATATTGCCTCAAATCCGGTCTTCCATGAAAGAAAAAAACATATTGAAGTTGATTTCCACTTCATACGGGAAAACTTGAAAGCCAAAGTTATAAGAACACCTTTCATTCCTAGTTCTTTGCAATTGGCTGACATATTTACAAAAGGACTATCCGCTGCTAAAATTAAAGAGATATTGGGCAAGTTGGGATCAATAGACATCTACGCACCAACTTGAGTGGGAGTGTTGGAGAAAAATAAGGATAAGATTGATACTGGCATATACTGTTTCCATACTAAAGTTTACCGTTAACACAACTTTCTCCCTTTAACAGATCATATCTTCTCTATATCAGGAAGGTTATCATCTATATGTAATATCTGTACCCATATCTCCATTGTACTGAGTACAGATTCTTAATAAGAAAAGAATCATCTCTTCTATTGTGGATGTAGGCTTAAAGAGCCGAACCACGTTAATCCTTTGTGTTTTTTGTTCAATATTCACTCTGCCAACTGATTCTTCAATTATGAATGGAAAACCCTTACCTCCATTTGTAAGGGCAATTCCTATGGCAATGGCCAAATACCAAAATTTGTTCAGCCAGGTGAATGGCCAAACTGGGTTTTCCACTATGGAAAACCGTAGGGCGTCATCACAGTAAACGCGCGTTTTAAGGGATAACGCGGGTGTTTTGAATCATGACTAGAGCTACTTTGGTGGTGACGTGGGCTGATCTAGTTTCATTGAAAGTACAAACAAATATGTTTTTCAATTTATTAAAATACTAAATTTAATATATAAATCTGTGTTTAATGATTGGTGTCCCATCTTTTAAGTTTTTTATTCTTTCTTTTATAATGTCATGATTAGTGTGCCCCCTACCAATTATCATATTGTTTTGTATATGTTGGATTTGTATAAAACTAATGCAAGAACTGATGGGCGTTTGAAGAAAGGACGCAGGCGAGTTTTGCTAAATCGCACGTTTGATGTGAAAACTCTGGCGTCATCTTGGATGTCGCCAGAGTTGTTGGTGATGACTCACATCCTTGCGCTAGACACGCATCTGTTAGTGTGTCTCTTTGTTCAAATTAACAGATCTGTTCATTTGAACATCCATTTTCTTGGTTTGTACATCCCATAGTGGGATCAAAATGAACAAACTCTAGGTTTGTTCATTCCATAGGAATTGCCGTAACCCATCGATTTAGTGGTGATGGTGGTGCTATCGTAGATAATAACGACGGTGTTGGTGTTGACAAGGCACGACATCAGCACTAAACGGGGGTTTTAGACTCGGGACAACATCGAGCCCGTGCCAAACCCCTCATCACAGTGATTAAGCATACTTAGGCTCAACACACCGCTGATATCAATCAAGTTGCAATGAAATTTGGCTTAAGTGAAACTTCTCCACCCGAGGATATCAAAGTTGAAGACATTAAACTTACTTATCAAAAACAACAAACACAGTTGCAAGAATCTATAAGAATGTGTTTAGAATTGCTGTTGGTCTAGTTGAAGCTTCCTCCAAGTTGTTTATAGAAATTGCAAAGGTTTATTTTACATGAACAAAAGATAGCTTGATCATTACTCGCCGGTTGGCTTGCAAATGGACATTATTCACCAGAAAAAGAAACAAATGGTGTTTGCATGCATTCATGTATTTTAATAACATTTGCTTATACGTCAAGAAGGGCATGGTACAGGATTTATAGAAACAAGAAAAATTAGACTTAATTTTTTAGAGGAAAATTCATAATGCCAAGCTATTCCAGAGAGAAATTATACATTGGCTTCCCATACGGTTCTGCGTTGAATTTCAATTGTTTCTTAATGTGCCCGGAAGAAACATAGGAGACTATAATAGTAGCTTCACAGTGACCTGGAGGCGATATAAGCATAGCTGTCTATAAACATCTGCGAAGGTCAAGGTACCAGTAATGGTGGTTTTCACCAGTTAATGTTGATCGACAAGTCACACTTGCAAAATTGAAAACATGATAATCAGCTGAAAGGCAATAAAATGAAGTATAAAATACACAAACATGTTAGTCAATACTCTAGATTTGTTAGATGACCGGTTGATAATGAATAAAAAATTCTTCTAATTTCTCTGCATTTTTGGAGATTTTACTGAAACAGGTTGATACTAGTAGCATATTTGTCAGGAGAAGAGAAATGATTTTTTCATCCCAGATAGAACAGAGGGCACACCCTGAAGTCATCAGACTCATTACATAAAGTTTTGAATATTGCACCAGAATCTAAAAAATAAACCAAGAGCTAGCCTTGTGTATATTGAGTAGAGCTACCCAACAATGGAATTAGAGCAAGCCTAGAACTTTGTTTTCTCAAACGACACAATTATCTTGGAAATGGTCAAGGAAGAGCTCCATAGCTCCGTCAAGATGTCAAAAAAGATGCGCATGCTGTTATTGACCCTAGACATTGGTCCTGAATACGCAACTTACAAATTGATACTGATCTATTTTGAATGGATTACTTCCATACGTTACTAACATGATACGCCGGTATCATACACTGTTCTGAAATGAACAAGGTCAATTTGATAGATAGGAAAAATCAGACATTAATCAACATCACAATATCAGTTTCCCAGATAGATAAAATTCATACATAAATAAATAGCATAATTTGAAGAGTTTTCAGAGCCAGACCCAAGAAACTCAATGACCACCCCTGCTGGTTCCTAATCCCCCACTGGAACAGCTAACCTCTAATAACAGCAAACAAAGCTACTAGAATCAATACAGAACCACCCAGACCTCCCCATGCCAAAAACGCATTGGTCATGGTGGTCGACAACCCATCACAGCCTTTGATGCCCAACCTGACTTCAAAAACACCCGCAAAATAGATCCCCAACATAATAATTCCAGCTGCGGCAAATGCAGCAGATAGGAGAAACCCAAACCTCAAAATCTTCTTCTTCAATTTGTCCTTCGTATTCTGGAAAGATATTGCAACATCTTTTATGCATACAGCAGTAAGAAGCATTAGGGCCACACCTCCGGTTTTCAATATCATCTTCACAACCTCTGGTCCGGCATCGCATTTATCTCTTCCGTCAAGACTCTGAAAATTGGTTAGCGTAATTCCCAAAAGGGCCATGGTTCCCAAGCTGAGTCCAATTTTAGTTACATCATCAAGCTTATCCAGCCAATGTTTCGTCCATTCCTGATCCAACTCTTTCTCTTCTTTAGTCCTGTAATGAGAAAACAAGTTAGATTACACTAGACATTTTCTATGGTCCTCATTCCACACCAAATTGAGTTTGCAAACTGTAGCAGTTGAGACTTTCTGGTTTACATATGCAATTGCCTCCTTCAAATCACCCTTAACTGCCTATAACTTAACAATGACAAATACCTCTCAGCTTTCTTTGTGCGATGGAGGGCATCAAAGGTTTCCTTTCCCCTTCTACGAGCTACAATAGTATTAGGATTTTCTTCATTTGTGTTGATATTCACCACAGTTTGATCATCACTGGATGCCATTTCCGTTGTTCTGTATCATGGCAAGTAAAAACAGTTAAAAGCGAAGATTTATGAAATAAGCACTTCTACTATCAGCAAAATCTGTCTCCATTCACTCCGATTAATACTAGAGATGTCTAGAATGCTTGGCAGGCTACCTAAACCAATTGAGTGCTTGGACATAATGATAATATACTTATAAATACACGTATTAAACACTGTGAAGTACTTCCATAATGCCTCTTAAGTTCATGTGCAACTTGCACTTAAGGGGATTCCAACTAGTTCACTTAAGTTGTCTGAAATTTCACATAGAATGACATAACAACAAGTATATATAGTTTGACAGCATTTCCCCAACCCGCAAAGCAACAAACTGCCCACCTCCTGGCTTTACCAATCCAACACACGATAATCAATGCACTTAGAGCCACACAAACTAGTTTACATTTCTACATTCATATCCATACTCAGAACCAATAACTCAACCAGAAAGGAAAAAAAAAAACACAATAGCAAAGACTATGATGCAGTCTGATATCCAGGTAAGCAATTTGTTCATAGCATTTCTAGTAAACCAAGATATACATAGAAAACTTGTCTGAAAAGTAGAGTTAGAATGTAAATTGAACACTTATACAGTTATACCACTATACACAACCACCTAACACAAATTTATTTTGAGGAAAATGGAAAATTCTGGTTTCTAGAGCAATTTAAAAATGATAACAAGAACTTGCAACTAAAACCAATTTCAACAAGAATATTACTGCGACACACTTATAAGTTTTTGAATAAATGGAGTGTTCTGGTCATTTTTTTTATTTAATTTTTGGATAAGAAGAGAAGAATTCATTCAAGAAAAGGGAATATACATGAGATCTACCCGAAGTAGAAAAACAGAAAGCCAAAAATACAAACTAGTCATTATATATCAACACTACTGCGACAAACACAAGTATAAAAATCAAAGAGAAGCTGCTGGTGTCCATTGGCTCTCTATTTTTTTTTAATTTTAGTGAAGTAGCAGTAGCAATTTGATGGATCTGATGGATGTTCTGAATAGATTTCAACTATGAATTCGTTCCATTGGCTCTCTATTTGATTGAAAGTTTGTTTAATTATCTTCAGTTTGAATTCAACTTCATTCAATTGCAATTTCAAAAGAAACGAATTTTAAATTTTCTGGACATTGTTTGTGACAGGAAAGCAATTTTCAGAACCAAACACCACAGTACAAGATCTAGAGCTAGACAACAAACAAAGCGTAGGTATTCTACAATCATCCATCACTATGGGTATTCTCAAGCTATATAAAGAAGTCATGAGGATATTGTTTTCAATTTATGTATGCAACAAAAGTTGTAATCCATGAGGGCATAAGGTTGACGAGCAGACATGAAAAACAAATAAGAATGGACATAATCTTGCAAATAACAAACCCAATTCAGAGTAAGAAGAGGAAATTTCGTAAATATCATGGAGTACTTTAGTCGAAAATTGCTACACCATCTTTACTTCTCATTACCACTCTCAAATGGATAATACAAACCCTTTCAAAACCACTAAAACATCCAAGGAAAAAATCATACATGGTTCAAGGGATCATACCAAAACTTGATCTGAACAAGCTCAACATCATACTTATTAATGACCAATGAAGACAACTCAAACAAACTCAAAACTATTATCACGCGTACTGCAATATTATTTGCTTCTGGTACTGTTGAGATTTGACATGTGGGGGAACCTTGAGAAAATGCAAAACCAACAGATGTTAAAACTAATAATGGAAATTTCTTTGAATAAATCACTGTCCAAAATTCTAAACAAATTTTTTATCAAAAAGATAATCCATTCTCTTTGTTCAAAGACTGGTTTTTCCCCACAAACAAAAATCACTACAGGTGGAACTTTATTTTTCACGGAGAGAGAAAATAACTTTGTAAAGCACACAGCCATATGTTTAATATACTCCATACATCTCTACTAAGACTCAGGACCGAACGTTTTGAATTCTGTATTGTTATCAAATTACATTCCAAGGTTTTCAGTTTCGTTTTTCTTTTTTAAGAAGATTAAAATAGATATCAGGGTGCGGAGAATACAATCCTCAGGACCCAGAAGCCCAGAATTATGTACTGTTATAAAATTACATTCCAAGAGAGAGATCACAAAAGAAGTCTACAAGTGAATTCCAGTTGCATCTTACCTTGAGAGCCTCTGCAGTCATATTTCCGGATACAAGGCGTACAGGTCATTAAATCTCACCATTTATGTCAGGTAAGGTTGCTTCAAATTTTATGTGCTATGTAGAAGAATTCTTTACAGGAGCACTACTGTTAAGAAGGATACCAAAGACAATCATGAGCCTTGCAACTTTAACCAGCATGTGGCTATCAGCATCAAAGATTCAGTAAGCACCTCAACAGCCTGAACACACAAAAAGTGCATGGTCGATGTTAACATAATCTTTTCGGAATCGAAAAGTAAAACACTAGGAAATTTGCTGTTAGTTTATTTCTCAGATTATATATACCAGCATGAAAATCAAATTAGGAAAGCTTCAGAAAGTGAATTGTTGGGGTGGAAGTAGAACAAGAAAATGAACTTTTGTTTTACCCAACTGAAAGATATTTGCAACTTGCAAAAAAATTAAGAGTCGAACCTATCCTCATAAAATTTGAGATTATGAGACCTAGATGACCACTGGCAACGTGACCAACTAAGGAATTATGTCCTTTTTCCAGCCGAGGAATTACGGAGAGCATTATTGTGAACGATAATACTTGCTTTGTTTTCGAAGAAAGGAAAAGGTTTTATTGCAAGAGAAAAATAGAACAGCAATATCTATTATTACCTTCCCAGCTGCATCGGCATTATCTAAAGAAAAACCCATTGATTCTTTTATGTGGCCTCTCTCCAAAGTCAAAGCACGAAGCATATCCTCAAACTCATCCCTCTATAGATCAGCTAATGTTCTCTCCAGTTCCACACTCTATATTTATCTCGCCTCTCTCCAAAGCCGAACATGAAGCATATCCTCAAACTCGTCCCTCTATAGATCATTTAATGTTCTCTGCTGTTCCACACACTATAGAAATGACAAAAGGAAGAGCTCAAATACACGAAAACGATAATCGGAAGTAAATTTTCAGTACCAAATATTACAGTGCAACAATTTCAACTAGTAGGGGGAAATGGTCAGAACATGAAAGTTTCAATAATAAGCTAAAACTATACCCAGGCAGCTTTTTAGAAAAAAAACAAAACTCGACTCAGACGACCGATGAACATTCTAGAAGAAAGATGCTCAGAAGTTGGACCTTCAGTGTAAGAAACTTACTCTGCTTCTTCCTGCTGCGAATGTAGCACCGGCTTCTTTCCTCATGCTTAAGTCTCTTAATTGTAGGCAGAGGTGGATATATCCATCTGAATGCAAATACAAATATTTATCAAATCATTAAGATTTTGCTCTTGTGCACAACTCAACTAGCTAGCTTTGACAAAGGATTTACCTCCCACTCACAATTATCATAATGAAAGGCTCTATTCGCCACCTCTGGAAAATGACACCAACAAGATGTTACAAGTCAGAAAACATGTTTACCCATTGTTTTTTCAGTTATTTAAGGTAGATATAGAGACATACCTGAGAAAAAAAAAAAAACAGCCTCCACACATAGTACGTGTGCTCCTTTGACCCCAAGCTTAAACAAAGGACACTCTCCATTATAGATCTTGTTCAAATGAGCATAACATACAAAGTCATCGTATCAAGCATGTGGTGACGGTGGTTGTCTATAAGTTATATCATTCAAAGGAACAGCTGTTATATCAGGGACACTAGCCTGAATATCAAAATTAAGAATTGTTACTCTATAAGTTTTGATGAAAGACATCAATGGTAATAGTAGTAACATATGTAACAATAATGCGTGTGCTCTGTGTAAATGTCGGACACTAGTATGATCTCTGACATGATGAGCTACAAAATAAAAAAGAGCATGAACACGGATGCCACGTACTTATTAAGCTATAAGCATATGGTAACTTGTTTCATCAAATCTCAAATTCTTGCGCACACATGCAAGGATTATACCGTTTCTTTATTTTTTTTCAATAACCATGCACCGTTTCTTTTACCCAATAAGTCAAGTATTCTATGTTCAAAGCCAAGTATGCAAGCACACACGGGATATATCCGACATTATTTTGTGCATTTACCCACAACAATGTCACGGGCATTTGACATGGAGTCTATGTTCTGCTTTGGAAAAAAATCTAGAAAATGGATTTCTCTTGTCAGGAATATATGAACTTAGGTCAGGTTTATTATGATGGGCACTTAGCATGTCCCATCAGTGTTGTTTAGCAGAAAAGTAAGTATAACAACTAAAAAGAATATATATTCAATTCCTAACTACCATTAATACAGCAAGAAAATTAGAAGAACAGGAAGTGGTCATTGCATCCTGAAAACATTGAAGTTTGTAGAATACTAGGTAACACGATGATGCTCAAAAAGTAGCTTAACAAAAACAAAGTTCTGAATTATTCAGTTGACCTACCATCTCAAAGCTCTGATTTGTAACAAAGGCTACTGGTGGATCATCAAGGGTAGACAAGATTATAGTAAAACCCTATCAACCGCCAGAACCAGTTTTAGCTTGATTCGCTCAAAGAATCATGAATGCGAAATACAAGTTAAGAATGTAAAAGAGAGGGTCTCAGATAAAAGAGGCATCCCCTAAGATATCTAGGCTATACACATAACATATACTTCCGGAGAGCAATGGAAGGCTAGGACTTTCATAATACAATTCATCTAAGAGGACCTGGTGACACTTTCCCTGGTAGGAAGACAGACTTACCCTATCCAATCTTCAATTCAAGTTTTTAAGTGATGATTTCATTAAATAAACATCTAATTTCAGCATTTTTTTAACAATCAAAAAGATAACTAGCTTTCATTTCCAAGCAAATCAAGAAATAGGTTCTTCAAATCTACAAATTGAACTTGATAATGATATCGATCATATCTCAAATTACAAACTACGTTTTGATTAGTGTGTCCAAATAAAACCTACAAACTCATCAACACTTAGAAAATCGAACTTGTGAAGAAATATCTCAAATAAACAGCAACAATATGATAGAGAAAGTAAAAAAAATCAGATTAAGTTCGATCAAAATTCAATAACTGATAATTTTACTGAAAAAGGCTATCTCCATTGAAATCTAATTTTCTGCTTATAAAGTTCCTGAAACTCCAATGAAATCTAAATCACAATTATTTAAGAGTAATTACATGATCTACTCGGTCTTTGTCAAGGAGTAAAAAGTATTCGGAAACAGACTATATGTTTCTTCCATGGATATAGTTTGAAATTTTCTCCCATATTCAAGTGATCAAAGCACCTCCTCTTGTATTTTTGAGACTTCAATAGTAATAAACAGGAATTTCAAATAGTAATAAACAAGAATTTCCTTCTTCTTATCCTTGAAATTCCATTTCAAAACCTTTTCTTAATCTGACTTCTTCTTGCAATATCAATTATCACAGATCCACTAAAATTATAAGAGGAGAAATGCTTGAAATAAGACCTGGTGGTAGTGAGTTAGGGTTTTGATTTGTTAGAGAGAGGCGGAGCTGCTGAGGTTAGACCTTGAGAAAGAGAAAGAGATGGGGAGGGACTGGAGTAAAAAGTAATAAAAAGAAATCTAAGAACATGTTTGGTTACGAAAAGCACAAGCATTTGTGGTAATCAAAAGTCAATCCCAGAAAGTCGAAATTAAAAGAAAAAAGTTGTTTCACCAAAAGTTACAGTAAATTTTTTACTTTTAAAATTCACTCTGAAATAAGGTTGTTGACGTTTTTGACTTTCAGAAGTCAAATAGCAATTTTCCTATAATTTACATTGAGAAATCAAATAACAACTTTTTAAGCAATACCCAAATATGTTATAAGATTTTGAATGAAGTTCTGGATGAAATTAATATTAAACAGGTATGAGAACCATACGGTGTCAATAACTTGAAAAGAGGTAATGATTTACCCATCTTAGACGCAAAAGCTTGCCAAACCTAATAGTCCATTCCAATTACGCCTTCCATCGACAAAGTTATTTTCAATAAGTATCACATCCACCAAGCTCATACCTGAAATTAATTCATATATGTTTTTCGTTTGTTAGAATGTAACTGTACTATTTGGACAGCTTCCATAGATAGCCCTAGAGTCATCCCTGTACGTGACTACGAGGTGGATGAAAAACAAAGAAAAATTAAAAATCGTTTTTTTTCTTCCCGAATACGAGGAAAATTCTCTGAGAATTTATATTATAGAATTGTGAGACTTGGAAGTTTGAGAATCATTAACATTTACAAGGTTGATATAGTTTGTAATGTAGAGACTGTGAAGTATTGTATTTAGCATGTCTCATTTACAAAAGTTTTAAATAGCATTACGATTACAAAAGCTTTTATGTTTGTTTCTTTCCTAATATTAAACCTAGAAGTTAAAAAGTAAGCATTTACTTTGAAATTTATAAATGTTGAAATCCCAAAATGTGTGTTATTATGGTATATATGCTCCTAGATTCAGCATATCTACCCACCGGAGGCTACTTCAGCTCCCTTTTACTCTATTTTTTTTCCCTTGTAGTGCAATATATGTATGTTCCTCTTGCCTCAACAGTTCTTCCTGTTATAATAAACTAAAGTTAAGCCAATGACTGTTGTACTTGTAGAATTCAGCATCAGCATTGATAAAGCAATTGTAATTTGTAAACACATACTCCCTCCGTCCCCACTATTAAGTGACCTAGTTCAAGTTTGCAAAAAATTTAAGGCAAACAAGGAAAATAGTATTTTTAAGCATTTTTTACAATTATACCTGTATGGATAATAACTACTGAAATTTCGAAATGATTTGTCTCTCAAACTACACCACGGATGTTCGCAAACATCATACCATTGAAAAGAATTTTAAAACACCCATGTAACGAATATAAACATGGCTATCAAATTATGCATATTTCTTCTATTTTTTATATAATATAACTAAAAGAATAATTTTACAAATATCTCCTTGTTTAGTGATATATGTCACTTATTAGTGGGACAAAATCTTAAAAAAAATAGGTCACTTAATAGTGGGACGGAGGGAGTATAAGTTAGCTCCTTGTCAGGTTCCCTGTTTGGAATTGTTAGAGCTCCATCATGAATTGGATTTTAGTATAGAGACTGCATGATATTTTAATCGGGTTTGTTGACATATAAATAACTGTTTATAAATCTTATAATTGCTTTGGTTCTTTTTACACTATTTTGCTAAATTGTTGGAAAGTTACTTCACATCTGGCCTTACATATATGACATATGATTATATTACACATTTCTGGTCATTCTATTATACCATAATCCTTGTTTCGAATATCAAATCATTTGTATAGTTAATCATGAAAGTTATCACAATTATCAAGTACATAGTCAATATATATATATATATATATATATATTGATGCATCCATACTTGAATTACGAAGTTGCATTTGAGAAATATATGAGTTGGTGATTCCTCACCCTCTTTACAGAGTTATCATTTGGTTTTGATATTACAGAGGATTGCCGCAACTCTCATGCTTGTTGGGAGTATGTAGTGTGCAGCTTTCCATATGAATATTTTGATTGAAGGCTTGCAGATTCCATGTTACAGCTACTCCAGTCCATATTATTAGTATGAGCACTATTAATGGAGTTATAAAAAGACTTCACTGTAAACTTACTTGTTGAATTCAGATTCCAATGTGCCTTATCATCAACATCTTTCCTATGTATAGTTATTTTCTTTATCTTTTTTACTGTTGTTTGATCAACTTTTAGACAGCTTAAAATTTGAAATTTGTTTGGATCTCACTCTAGAAATTGCATTTTGACTTAAGAAAATAAAAAAGTCAAAAGTTAGTTTGGGTAGAAATGATTTCAAGAAGCAAATTTTTTGTGAAGTAAATTGTGTTTCCATCTGACTTATACTTTTGCTATCCAAACAGGCTATAAACGAAAAATGTACAATAATAACTTTTATGTGATGTGCTTTTGAATTATAAGGAGTATTTTTACTTCTTTTGTTCCCAAGTTAGGCTAAGCGGGTTTAATCAAGCCAAGAATTATAAAACACAAAAAACTTGACTGGTACAAACATTTGAACCAAAAAAAAAGAAAAAAATCTATTCTTATTCAACTTTGGTGCAAAATTTTGATTACCCAATGAATAATTAAGAAGTTGTTAGTTGTTTTGCCTCCAATTCACTTATTCACGAGTGATGATGAAAAAATGAAATGGTTCCCTCTTTGTTTTGGTTCTGAGGGTTTAGGTAAAAGGATTATAACTCCAATTCACTTATTCATGCATTAATTATTGCCTATTGGGGGCTAGACTTGGTGCAGTATTGGTAATTGGGTATTCAAGGATTTGAAAAGTTCTTTAAAATAGGGCGCTGATAATGTTTTACAGCTTGTGGTTGGGAAATTACAGCTGAATTTAGTAGTGTGTAATGAGAAGGTTGGATGGTAATGGTTAAGCTGATAGTAAATATTTTTGGTAGTTGTTGCCTTGTTGGCTTGGCTAGAAGTCTCCTTTTTGGTGGATGTTTTGGAATGAGAAATGAGGCTTCATTTTGGAGACCAGAGTGAGCAATTCTTAGGACTTGGGTGCAATGAATGTAAAAGTGCTGGTAGTTTTATCAGGAAACTTTATCCAGGACGTGATTGAACCCCTTATTTCACACAACATTGCATTTTATGGCTTATTCTGTAGACGGGTCTTGACTATTGAAATTTTGGGAAAATTGTGAATATGGCCAAAATCTACTGTCATCTTGAGGATATGCCCCAAAATTTCATTTTTTGGGTATATGCCCCAAAGTAATGGTTCTGTAAGGAACCGTTAAATAGGCAATTTATCGTAAATGTGTCTGAACTTTCTCTCTAATTTTTTCGATATTTTTTCGTCTAAATATGTTCCTGAACCTTGTAAAGGTGTTGATATATCGTATATCTGTATTTTAATTCGCATATGTGATCCCAAGTGCGTGCGAATATTGACTACTTAACGGTTTTGTATGGAATTTATTACAGCTGGGGCATATTCCCTAAAATTGGAATCCTGGGTCATATCCCAAAGATGACAGTCGATTTTGGGGCATATCCCCAATATTCTCAATTGTGTATTCATACTGAGCATTTTTTTACTTTCGGAAGTCAAATAGAAACTTTAAAAGTGGTATGCGAACATGCTATAAGGTTCTGATTGAAGTTCTCCAGGGAAAGTTGTTGTAGGAGGTCTTGCAACTAAATATGTTGTTTTCAATAGGAGGATATCTACATCTCCCATTTGTCCTAGATGTCTAGTTCTCTACCTAATCGTGGAACACCTGTTTTTCATTGTCCATGTTCTCAAAAAATTTGGAATCAGGTGGCATTTATGGAACATTTATATCCTCCTCTAACTGGTTTAATTCCTTTATTACAACAACAATAAGTGCAGGGTATTCTTATGATGGACATCACTACTCAATAGAAGAACATTTCACTTCTCTACTTCACCCTATGGGGCATTTGGCTATCAAGGAATCAACATGTTTTGGATCAGGTGGTACTCAACAACAAGCATATTGTATTCTCAACATGATCAGGGGTACTCAACCTCAGGCACCATTGCTAAAACTAAATATTGAAGGAGCAACACGAGTCTCTCAGGCAAACTTGGTTTTGCAGGAGCTTTGGATATATTTTTGGCTTCTCTTAAATATTAAGATTATCATTAAAAACCTAAATCAACAAAAGAAAGTTAATCATCTAATTTTTCATGATTAAGTGTATGTAGGATATTTGACATGATTAATGTTTTTGAAAAATAATCAATATCCTAGATCAAATTTGGTGCAAATGATTGAGATAAAAATCATCTTAGAGAATTTCTTTTATAGATTTTGTTAATGGAGTTTTAGGAAAATGGTCCTAGGAAAAAAATCAAACCTTAAATTAATTAAAAAACTTCAACTGATGTTTTTGTGGAAATTTTCGAATGCAACAATTAAAATATGCATTTGTATTAATTTTCAATATTATCATGATTAAGAAAAAAGAATATAAATTTAGACATAATGAAAAATTAGGATTTACTCCCTCTGTCTTTTTTTATCTGTCCTAATTTCTACTTTGGTCTGTCTTTTTTTATCTGTCCGCTCTGTTTATGGACATACTTTTCCCTTAAACTATCAAATATACCCTTTATTTTTTATAATTACAAAATCATTTTTAATATAAACTTAATTCCAAATCATAAATATCATCACCATATATAAGTAAAAATTCCATTCAATATTTTTCATATTAATTGTCATTCCTTTTTTAAATAAAAATATTTATGAGTAGTTATTACATTCCTAATACTTCTATTTAGTTTTGGTAATAAGTTAAAATTAAATAGGTAAGTCAAGGGTTAGTCATGACTTTTTATAGGAAATCCTTATTATTTTGACAAAGTCAATTAGGACACTTATTTTAAGACGGAGGGAGTATTTTGTTTTTGGGAAAAGTAAGAATTAGGGTTTTTAATTGTATATGAGAATTATAAAATAACAATTATAACTATTTTGAAATATGATGAAGTATGATTAGAGAACTTAGGGTTTATTTTGATTTTGAGTAAAAAGAAGAATTTAAGTTTAATTGTTAGTAAAATTAAGACGTGTTTGATTTTTTTTTATTTTTTTTTTGTGGTAAATGACGTGTTTGAATTTTCTTTTTAACTTATACTTTTTTAGTTATGGTTAATAAATGTGTGGGCTATATTTAAGAGAAGCCTACATTTTAAGGAACCACTGAGGAAATTACATCATCCCATCGGCAATTCCTCTCGACATCATCGTCGCAATCGTGGATGAAACAAAGGCATGTTACCTTGGGCTGAAGGAAGTAATACACATGCGGCCAAGTCATTTACACTTGGAAATGGATTCAAAAATTCTTGTACATTGGCTGACATCCCCACCTACGACCGAATCGGTATATCCATGGCATTCGTTTCATATCCACAAACTTCTAAAGCGATTTCCGAATGTCCACATAACACATATATATCGAGAAGGAAACCAAGCAGGTGATGCCTTATCCAACCGAAGAGCGGACAAATCTGCAGATCCAACACTGGCCGCTACAACAGAGATATGGATGGATACAACACCACTATTCCTAAATCCTTTTCTTGTATCAGATAGAGCCCAAAATCCCACAGTGCCTGTAATTCGTATTTCCGTCTAATAAAATCTAGTTTTTCATCCAAAAGAAAAGAAAAATGGTGCATCACATCCACCAAGCTCATACACGAAGTTAGTCGCTATTTTTTTTTTTTAAATAACCTGCGGTGGGATTCGATTTGAAGATCTAACCTAACAACTCGAGAGCGACCCCAGCCAACTGGAAATTTTTTTCAAACATAACTCTGATATTTATTAAAAGAAAAATAATAAAAAATCAGGTCAAAACGTAGTTATTGACGGTCAATATTTGGTCAAGGTGCCAACCCTTAATATTTCAAATATTGGATACCGAAGCTAGGTGTTGGAAATTTGCTGGGTACCAAACGTTAAATATCCCAAAGTAAAATGGGTAGGATGAAACTGTTTACATCCTGGCTATTTTTACATCCTGGCTATTTTTACATCCTCGTCCATATAAATAGTAACAAATTTTACATTTCCGTTTCACCCAGGAATTGTTGATTTTGGTCTTTTGAACCAATTTTGTGATTTGGATATCACTTAAAAAGTTGTTATTTAATTTCTTAAAGTAAATAATAGAAAAGTTGCTATTTGACTTCTGAAAGTCAAAAACGCCAACAACCTTATTTCAGAGTGAATTTTAAGAATAAAAAAACTAACTTTTTGTAAAACAATTTTTCACTTTTAATTTCGACTTCTGGGATTGACTTCTAATTAACACAAATGCTTCTGCTTTGCCTAACCAAACATGTTCTTAAATTTCTTTTATCACTTCACTCTAGTCCCTCATTATCTCTTTCTCTTTCCCAAGATCTAACCTCAGCAGCTCCGCCTCTCTCTAACAAACCAAAACCCTAACTCACTACCACCGCAACAATTCCTCTTTAAACAATTTTTTTTTAGAAGAATCAATCAATTTGTTCTCTCACAATCAGTTCTTATTTCAAGTATTTCTCCAACTGTTGTGTGTGTTTTTTTTTTAATAAAAAAAAGAGAAGCTTTTAATTTTCGTGGATCTGTGATAATTGAGAATGCAAGAAGAACTCTGATTCGCACTTATAGAATGAGGACATTAAGAAACTTGAGAGGTATATAATTACTCTGTTCCGAATACTTTTTACTCCTTGCCAAAGACCGAGTAGATCATGTAATTACTCTTAAATAACTGTGATTTTGATTCCATTGGAGTTTCAGGAACTTGATTAGCAGAAAATTAGATTTCAATGGAGATGAACTTGATTAACAGAAAATTATCAGTTATTGAATTAGATTTATTTACTTTCTCTATCATATTGTTGCTGTTTATTTGAGATATTTCTTCAAAAGTTCGATTTTCCCAAGTGTTGATGAGTTTCTAGGTTTTATTTGGATATACTAATCAAAATGTAGTTTGTAATTTGAGATATATATGATATCATTATCCAGGTTCAATTTGTAAATTTGAAGAAGCTATTTCTTGATTTGCTTGAAAATGAAAGCTAGTTATCTTTTTGATTGTTAAAAACTGCTGAAATTAGATGTTTATCTAATGAAATCATCACTTAAAAACTTGAACTGAAGATTTGAAAGGGTAAGTCTGTCTTCCAGAAGGAGTAAGGAGGTTCGCAATAGATGAATTGTATTATGAGAATCCTAGCCTTCCATTGCTCTCTAGGCACATATGTGTGTGTGTGTTCATGTATATGGCGTAGATATCTTAGGGAATGCCTCTTTTGTCCGCAACCTTCTCTTTTACATTCTTAACTTGTATTTCGCATTCATGATTCATTGAGAGAATCAAGCTAAAAATGGTTCTGGCAATTGGCAGGGTGCTACTGTAATCTTGTCTGTCCTTGATGATCCACAAGTAGCCTTTGTTACAAATCAGAGCTTTGAGCTGGTAGGTCAACTTAATAATTCAGAACTTTGTTTTTGTTAAACTACTTTTTTAGCATCATCGTGTTACCTAGTATTCTACAAACTTCAATGTTTTCAGGATGCAATGACCACTTCCTGTTCTTCTAATTTTCTTGCCGTATTAATGGGGATTGAATATATATTCTTTTTATACTTACTTTTCTGCTAAACAACACTGATTGACATGCTAAGTGCCATCATAATAAACCTGACCTAAGTTCATATCTGCCTGACGAGAGAAATCCATTTTCTAGATTTTTTCCACAGCAAAACATAGACTCCATGTCAAATGCCCGTGACAATGTTGTGGGTAAATGCACAAAACAATGTCGGATGACGTTTATATATATCCCGTGTGTGCTTGCATACTTGGCTTTGAGCATAGCATTTAGTTAATATCTCGTGACTTATTGGGAAAAAGAAGCGGTCCATGCTTACTGAAAAAAAAAAAAAAAAAAAACGGTACATGCCTAGCAAGTGTGTACAACAGTTTGAGATTTGATGAAACAAGTTACCATATGCTTATAGCTAAATAAGTACGTGGCATCCATGTTCATGCTTTTTTTAGCTCATCATTTCAGAGATCACATACGATTGTCTGACATTTCTTTGAAAGTATCGCATTCTTGTTACATATGTTACCACTATTTCTACTGGCTTATATTTTGTAACATTGATGTGTTTCATTAAAACTATTATAGTAACAATTCTTAATTTTTGATATTCAGGCTAGTTTCCCTGATATAATGGTTGTTCCTTCTGAAGACGACCACATTCACCACGTGATTGATATGATGGCGTTGTATGTTCCCGATGGGAGGATGCTCATTTGAACAAGCTCTATAATGAAGAGTGGCCATGATAATCCTATGTTAAATACTTGTTTAAGCTTGGGGTCAAAGGAGCACACGTACTTTTATGTGTGGAGGCTGTTTTTTTTTTTCTCAGGTATGTCTCTATATCTACCTTAAATAAGCGAAAAAACATTGGGTAAACATGTTTTCTGACTTGTAACATCTTGTTGGTGTCATTTTCCGAGGTGGCGAATAGAGCCTTTCATTATGATAATTGTGAGTGGGAGGTAAATCCTTTGTCAAAGATAGCTAGTTGAGTTATGCACAAGAGATGAATCTTAATGATTTGATAAATATTTGTATTTGCATTCAGATGGATATATCCACCTCTGCCTGAAATTAAGAGACTTAAGCATGAGGAGAGAAGCCGGTGCTACATTCGCAAAGTGAGGAAGAAGTAGAGTAAGTTTCTTACAATGAAGGTCCAACTTCTGCATCTTTATTCTAGAATGTTCATCGGTCGTTTGAGTCGAGTTTTGTTTTTCCTAAAAAGCTGCCTGTGTATAGTTTTAGCTTATTCTTGAATCTTTCATGTTCGACCATTTCTCCCTACTAGTTGAAATTGTCGCACTGTAATATTTGGTACTGAAAATTTACTTCTGATTATCGTTTTTGTGTATTTAAGTTCTTCCTTTTGTCATTTCTGTAGTGTGTGGAACGGCAGAGAACATTAAATGATCTATAGAGGGACGAGTTTGAGGATATGCTTCATGTTCAGCTTTGGAGAGAGGCGAGATAAATATAGCGTGTGGAACTGGAGAGGGATGAGTTTGAGGATATGCTTCGTGTTTTGACTTTGTAGAGAGGCCAGATAAAAGAATCAATGGGTTTTTCTTTAGATAATGCCGATGCAGCTGGGAAGGTAATAATAGATATTGTTGTTCTATTTTTCTCTTGCAATAAAACCTTTTCCTTTCTTCGAAAACAAAGCAAGTATTATCGTTCACAATAATGCTCTCCGTAATTCCTCGGCTGGCAAAAGGACATAATTCCTTAGTTGGTCACGTTGCCAGTGGTCATCTAGGTCTCATAATCTCAAATTTTATGAGGATAGGTTCGACTCTTAATTTTTTTGCAAGTTGCAAATATCTTTCAGTTGGGTAAAACAAAAGTTCATTTTCTTGTTCTACTTCCACCCCAACAATTCACTTTCTGAAGCTTTCCTAATTTGATTTTCATGCTGGTATATATAATCGAGAAATAAACTAACATCAAATTTCCTAGTGTTTTACTTTTCGATTCCGAAAAGATTATGTTAACATCGACCATGCACTTTTTTGTGTGTTGAGGTCATTGAGGTGCTTCTTGAATCTTTGATGCTTGATAGCCACATCTTGGTTAAAGTTGCAAGGCTCATGATTGTCTTTGGTATCCTTCTTAACAGTAGTGCTCATGTAAAGAATTCTTCTACATAGCACATAAAATTTGAAACAACCTTACACGACATAAATGGTGAGATTTAATGACATGTACGCCTTGTATCGGAAATATGATTGCAGAGGCTCTCAAGGTAAGATGCAACGGAATTCACTTGTAGACTTCTTTTGTGATCTCTCTCTTGGAATGTAATTTTATAACAGTACATAATTCTGGGCTTCTGGTCCTGAGGATTGTATTCTCCGCACTCCTGATATCTATTTTAATCTTCTCAAGAAAAAAACCAAACTGAAAACCTTGGAATGTAATTATATAACAATACAGAATGCAAAACGTTGAGTCTTGAGTGTTAACAGAGATGTATGGAGTATATTAAACATATGGCTGTGTGCTTTACAAAGTTATTTTCTCTCTCCGTGAAAAATCAAGTTCCACCTGTAGTGATTTTTGTTTATGGGGAAAAACCAGTCTTTGAACAAAGAGAATGGATTATCTTTTTGATAAAAAATTTGTTTAGAATTTTGGATGATGATTTATTCAAATAAATTTCCATTATTAGTTTTAACATCTGTTGGTTTTGCATTTTCTCAAGGTCCCCACATGTCAAATCTCAACGATTACCAGAAGCAAATAATATTGCGGTGACGCGTGATAATAGTTTTGAGTTTGTTTGAGTTGTCTTCATTGGTCATTAATAAGTATGATGTTGATCTTGTTCAGATCAAGTTTTGGTATGAGCCCTTGAACCATGTATGATTTTTTTCCTTGGATGTTTTAGTGGTTTTGAAAGGGTTTGGATTATCCATTTGAGTGGTAATCAGAAGTATCCAACCACTAGCCTGATATATACAAAAACAATAAGTGTGGAAGTTATTTCTTCTAGGGTCTATACCATAGCTAATGGGTTGGATGGAGTGACTAC
>JAJJWX010004097.1:0-59760 GCA_023529315.1 Papaver bracteatum | reverse complement strand
ACGAAGTCTGTTGAGATCTGATGAATGAGTCTCGAGCAAGCGTATTTCTCTAATTGAATCCTCTTTAATAGCTTCCTCAAGAGTACTAATCTTTTCCTATTGTAGAGTAGTTTCTTGTAGAAGTTTCTCAATGTTCTTAGAGAATGACTTTATGATATGATAGAGATCACGTTCTCGATTAAGAGACTTTTCAAATTTATCAGTGAGCTGATCATGATCATTAAAATAAATATCTTCAGTTATAAGTTTTGAAATTCTGGTGAGTTCCTTTTCAGCTTCTGCCACAGTGTCACATGCCTCATGAGAGGAAGAAATGTCATTATCACACTGAACATTCTTTCTACCTCGGGATTCGGAAGAATCAACTAAGAAATAATCCTTTGAGGTGTTTCCAAGACACTTGACATGGTCAAAATCTTTAGGAGACATTTTGGTATGTGCAACAGAGATTCCGTCCACAGACTCAGATTGCCACAAACACAGACTTGTAAGGTCCTTAACGTGTTTTCCTTCTATGATACCAATTGAAAATGCGGGGGTCTAACAACCTCACCCAATATTTCGATTAGCAATCTGTATGGACAACTCCGAGTTGTTTTCTAGAGAATCAACAAGACTCAATTAATAGAAAATACTCAAGGAGTTATTATCTCAATCTCTCGATTTGATTTACTCAAGAAAATACAATTCGCGAGCCTAATCAAAGAGAGATAACTTGGATGGTACCAAAGACCAATATCCAAGTGTCAATCGATTTAAATCAACAACCAATAAGGTCGGATATTCTAATCGATTGAACCACGCACAACCTGTATTATTTCAATTATATAACAAAATATAATGTGGAATAGAAATAACACAGACACCAAAATTTTGTTAACGAGGAAATCGCAAATGCAGAAAAACCCCGGGACCTAGTCCAGAGTAAACATACACTGTATTAAGCCGCTACAGACACTAGCCTACTCCAAATTAACTTCGGTCTGGACTATAGTTGAACCCCAACCAATCTCACACTGATCCAAGGTACAGTTATTCTCCTACGCCTCTGATCCCAAAGATATCTGCGCACTTGATTCCCTTAGCTGATCTCACCCACAACCAAGAGTTGCTACGACCCAAAGTCGAAGACTTTAGCAAACAAATCTGTCTTACACAGAAAAGTCTACAAGTAATAGATAAATTCGTCTCCCACGAATAAACCTATGAGTTTTGTTCTGTCTTTTGATAAATCAAGGTGAACAGGAACCAATCGATAAAACCAGACTTATATTCCCGAAGAACAGCTCAGTTTCATCAATCACCTCATAATAAACTTAATCGACGCAGCGAAGAAGATTATTGAGGAATCACAAACAATGAGACGAAGATGTTTATGACTACTTTTATCTTGTCTATCGGAGATAGAAATCTCAAGAAAATTATTACAATTGTACTTATACGATAAAAACAGCAAGATCAGATCACACAACTACAAGATAAGTATTATCGGTCTGGCTTCACAATCCCAATGAAGTCTTTAAGTCGTTAACCCGAATTTAGAGAGAAAACTCAAGGTTTAATGGAGATCAACTCTAGCTTAGAGAAAACTAGTATCTTATAAGAAAAATATGTGGGGATTAGTTTTTACAATGGCTAGAGTTCTCCCTTATATAGTCTTTCAAAGCAGGGTTTGCAATCAATGTTATCTTAGTAACAAAGCATTCAATATTCACCGTTAGATGAAAACCTGATTAGATACAAGCTAATATCTCTCAACCGTTATATCGAAAACTTAGCTTGTCATACACACATGTACTTGACGTTTTGGGTTTGTGTAACCGTACCCAAACGTATACAATGGTTGGTTCAAAATTAGTCAACCAAATGGTTAGCCAAATGATAACTTTCATATCAACCATATTCTTCTTCACCATAACTAGTCCAAATGAACTAGTTAGAGAGTTGTTCAATTGCTATGAGATCTCAAGTACTACAAGAGACACAATTGAATAAAAAACGATGTGATTCACTCGAATAATTAATCATGAACTATAAAGCCACGGTTGGTAAAGGCATCCCTTAGTAATTTAAGAATAAGTTCATGAACAACGTTTTTAGACATAACCTCTTGAGTTCGCGGACTCAAGCTAACCGGTTGAAGTTAATAAACTCCAGCATAATTTCTCGGGATGAGAACTTCCATCAGTTCACGAACTGGGTTAGCGGACTGCACCTGAGCTTCAACTTCAGCAGATATTCTAGGGTTCGACAACTTACGCTAGTTCGCGGACTGAGTTGCTGCTCACGTTCCGGTTCCACTTGATCAACAAAGTTCGCAAACTTTGGTTCAAGTGTTAAGGACTTATATATATATATATATATATATATATGTGTGTGTGTTTCCACAATAATATTTATATCCGCCATTGGTTATATAGTCATTGAAACATTCTCAGAGGACGTTATAAGCTGTTTTCACGAACTAGTTTTCGTCAAAGCGATTTCCAAAGTGATTGAAACATAACATGACTTTCGTCACTAGGTAAAGATGAACTTGGCTAAAGCGAAAGCTTTACCAACACCCATTTTGAGAAATAGATAAGCGAGATATACTCAGCTCGAAATGTCAAATGTGCATATCTTTAGTCTATATAGTAAAACGACTTTTGTCTCAAGATAGGAGATAGAGTAGATAGACTTTTGAGTGATAGATAAGTTCAAGTATCCACATACTTTTTAGTCGATGAAGATCCACTGGTTCCTTGAGTAGTCCTTCGTCTTGTATGATGATCGCCATGGAGTTCTTGAGCTCAACTACACTTTCTATCCTAGTCCGAGACCTTAGCTATAGTAGACTAGAAATCAAGACTATATAGTCTTGATCACTAAGATTGACAAACATGCTTGAGATAGCAACGCATGCGAGTTTGACCGAGCAGTGCTCTAACAATTAGGTTCCCATAACCTCAGTTTAAGATCTTGGGATTCAACCAACCAAAAAACATTCCAAATATATTTCATATCAGCTTCATTATCTAATTTTGTAATAAAAAAACCTTTACCAATAGGAATCAATTGATAGTTACCTGAAGTCTTCCACTGAGTTCTCAAAGAAGATAACGTAGCTGCAAATTTTAACTTAGCAAAATCCAATCTCCCAATTAAACTAAATCTCCATTCATTTAATCTATCATCAATATCTTCATCTGGAATATATAATGAAGGGAGTTTGTGAGAAGATTCACTCTCAGGAGTTGATTCAGAATTTTCAGGAAAAACCCTAAACTTATTAGGAAACATATTCGATCCAGGTACAGTTTCTAGACAAGAAATAACATTTCCATACATGAAATTTATTGTAGCTACAAGAGATAAAACTCGATTTAACACCAATCATTGAATTACTAATGATTGATAAAAAAAATACGCAAAACGAAAAAATTGAGAAGAAAAAATGAACTGAGTCGATTTCCCAATCCTCAGAGTTTCTTTCTCCTCTTTCATTTGATATTATTTCAGCAATCCCCACCTATTTCTCTTTTAGGAGGTGTATAAGCTTTGTTATTCAAATGTCAATATCGGAATTTATTGATTGAATACATGCAGGTTATTGTGATGTTGAAACTTGGAATCAAGCGTATGTAAAATGAATTCTTGTAATTTGTTTATCCGTATGTATTAAGAGTTTTTTCACTAAAATTGACAAAGGGGGAGATTGTTAGAGCATAGCTCGGTTGAACCCACCAAGCGTTGGTATTTCAAGCTTGGTTGTCATATTTTAGTGTGTCAAAACTCATCTAAGAGTCGCTTGATTATGTACTAGAGATAACTTCGTTTAGGTTAGATTAGAAAGTCTAGGAATGTTGAGACATACAAGTATTACTCGAAGACCTGAAGAACGTGAAGAAGTAACAGACTATAACGACGACATCATCCTTCCTCTTGAGGTTAGTAATTGTTTTTACCGTGTATAAAATACACGGGAATCCCGCTAGTCAAAGCCCGTTAGTCCGTGAAGGAAGGTTTCAGAAGTTTCAAGGAGTCTTGTTTCCCAAGTTGCTTGCATATTAAGTTAATCTCATAATTAGGGTTACATAAACAATATAAATACATGTATCCTAAACCCTAATGGGATAGGGAATTTTAGGTTAGCTAACTCGGAGAAAATCCTTTGTATCATCATAATCAATAAAGCATATCTCCGTTCCTCCGTGGATGTAGGCAACACTTGCCGAACCACGTTAATTCTTTGTCTTATTTATTTTTATATTGTTTTAGAACCCGAATTTCACATAATCATCATCAAATCATCGTGTTTAGTGCCTAGAATTTATTTTGGGTACAAACATTAGCGCCGACTAAGGGGATTCGAGTAAAACGATCGTGTTTTACTGTTGAGAGAAGTCCCGAAGAAAACGTGCAAGAATTTCATGCAAAAATCAGCAGCAAAAACAAAGGAATTTTTTTTTATTTATTAGGGTTCTTCCGTAAGCGTTGCAGAAGAACCAAAACTGTTGCGAAGTCGAAGCAGCCGTTGCGATACGTTGAAGAAACAGTAGCAGAGGGCATTACAAAAAGAGTAACTGATATAAGTGTAACAGACAAAGTACAAAGCTTCGCTCTTATACATCCAGATGCATCTAACCTCACGTACAGCTCCAGATCCATCAAATCATATCCGTCAGATGTAGAAGATCCAACCCGTACGATCTGTCCAGCCACCATACATAAGAGATCTAGTGTTTATCATAGCCACGTGGGTCCACGTCAGCAAAAATAGTCCAGTCATCAATGCCATGTCTGCGTCGACTGCCACGTCATCAGTGTTTAAGCCGCCACGTCAGCGTTTTCAGTGATGCGCTTTGCCACGTCTTTGCTGTTAGGTGCCTGATGCCACGTCAGCAACTCATCCCTGTCAGCCAGTTGGTCCATTCAGCACTGCCACGTATTCAACAGCACGCGCGCTTCGTTTAAATCTTGTTTCGTCAATAACTTCTTCGTTTTAAGTCCGAATTGAGTGATTTGTGGCTCGTTGGAATCCTATTTGAATTTACTTAAAACATGGGAGCAAAAAATCCAGTGTTCGAGAAACTTTTATATGCACTTGAGACAGCAACATGATCGAGTTTGAGGTTCGTGGATAACGACATGATCGAGTTCGAGGTTCGTGGATAGCGACATGATCAAGCTCAAGTTGGAGATGAGGATTGCTTAAACCCTTCAATATTTAGACTTGCATCACTTAACAAGCATCTAAAGCCTTACCTTGCACGTGAGCACATAAGTCTTGCTCTTATTGCAAGCATAAAATCTCGTCTTGCACGCGAGTATGAAAGACTCGCACCTTGGCAAGCACAAAGTCTCGTCTAAACCACGAGCCCAATGCTTGATATTGGTCTAAAGATTCGTACTCAACATAAGAAACATCCAAAAGATCCCCGAGCATCAAGCGCTAACCTTGTTACGTTTCGAGCAAAAAGCCTTGCCCCAACCGCAAGCACACACACTACATTCTCTTAAAGACTCGACTAGCTCTCGAGCATCACAAGTCCACCACGTGGAAAAAAGTCTCGCCTAGCACGTGAGCAAATTTTTTGCAAGTAATTACAGTTGGGGGCATCTTCGTAATGTCTGTACACACGCTTGGGGGCGAGTTTCATCATCAACGATCGATGCAGAAGGATAAAGGAATTTCTTAACCCCCAACAAGTTGGAGGTTAAGAGGGGACGATGTTTGTACCATGTATAAAATACACGGGAAGCCCGCTAGTCAAAGCCCGTTAGACCGTGAAGGAAGGTTCCAGAAGTTTCCAGGAGTCTTGTTTCCCAAGTTGCTTGCATATTAAGTTAATCTCATAATTAGGGTTACATAAACAATATAAATACATGTATCCTAAACCCTAATGGGATAGGGAATTTTAGGTTAGCTAACCCGGAGAAAATCCTTTGTATCATCATAATCAATAAAGCATATCTCTGTTCCTCCGTGGATGTAAGCAAAACTTGCCGAACCACGTTAATTCTTTGTATTATTAATTTTTCTATTATTTTAGAACCCGAATTTCACATAATCATCATCAAATCATCGTGTTTAGTGCCTAGAATTTATTTTGGGTACAAATGCTAATATTGACTTGAACTATTTCATTCCTAACGTATATTTCAAGTCGTGCTATATTGAAAACATAATCATCGCTTTGTATTGGATATATTACTCTAGTAGTGAGACATGATCATATGATCATAGCATTAGGGAATTATACTACGAAGTATAATGCTTATCTTTTGAACTTCGTAGATATGGTGAAGATTTCATCTTAGGAAACAATATTTTACATTCGTTTAATGTAAGTACATTCATGAACTTGTTTTATGAATCGATCATAACTTTAGATTACCAATATGTGTGAGATGGTATAACTGATTGTAACTTTGCTATGTATCTTGGTATAACTAATCGCAATGCCAGACTTATGATTTGGTATGACTATTTTTTATTAATTGGTGTAACCGATCCTAAGTAATCACCATGAGATGGTATGATCGATATTTGTAATTGATGTGACCGATCCTAGTAATTGGTGTGACCGACCGCAAGAGCTTGTGTAATCGATCCTTGTAATTGGTATAATCGATCACAAGTAGATACCATATATAGATGTAACTGATCCTACCTAATTAGTTTTATAAGGTAGTACTGGTCTCTACCTGATTATTTTTATAAGGTAATTGGTGTAACTGATCCTAGTAACTGATGTAACTGGTCCTGGTAACTTGTGTGACTGATCACAAGTATTTCCATATTGAGGTATAACCAATCCTACCGATTACTTTTATAAGGTAGAACCGATTACCTAAAGATGTCAACATACTTTGAACACGTACATTAATTCTTATCGTTTATTATTCAAAGATATTCCTTAGTACTCAAGGAGATCATGTACCAAAATTAATTTAGAATATTTTAACTAAGGTTTTTGGTTATATATGCTTTTAATTACTAGTAATTAAATGCATATCTCTAGAGAATAAAAATTAGTAATGTACATTTACTAATTGGAGATTTTCTATTGAGAGATTTCAGAAATTTTGGACAAGCATTTATATTGGAATTAGGAAAACTGAATTTTTCTATTCAATGAATATCTTGAGAATATTTTTGGTTTTGGAAATTCCTTGGTGTCCAAACATCCCTGGTCTATAAATACCTAAGTTTGCATTTCTAGCAAACTATCCTAAGAGCCAGAAAACTTCATCTTTTTGTTGTTTCGGTGGAGCCGTCTATCCGGAGAGGAAAGTACCCATATTAGGAGAAATCTCTTACTACCGCTCGTTTAAAGACTTTTGTGGGATCAAGAATCTCTACGAGTACCGTTGGTGGGAAACTAGATAATTGTAGTGTTATTAGTTTTCGTTTGATTTGATTGACTAACGGTTGTTGAAACTTTGATTGCACCTAGTTTATTTATGCTTGGAAATCTTCCCTTATGATATAAGATTCACTCAAACTAGATTGAAGTATCGACGGGATCTTTAGAACTCGTTTGTAGATCTAAAGACATCATGTGATAATCCATTGTTATCGACTCCGGTTTATGCATGATTGATTACAAGAGATTCATGTGGTGTTGTGCAGGTCTTAATTGAAGATTAAAGAAGATTTGAAGACGAAGAATATTTCTTATTGTTTCTCATATATTTGTGTGTTGCACAAACCTTAAACGTATGGACCAACTATAATCAGATTTATTCGATTGATAGTTGCGTGAGATCGGTAACGCCTAACAGTTCTCTTGAGATCTATTTTGATTGTTACAAATATGAATCTTATTACTTTGGTAATAGAGATTGAATTGATCTAACCAGGCAAAGGAGTTTATTAGTTTAAACGAAAGAGCCTTTGCATATGACTCTAGATAACTTTATCTTAAAGAATCAATAAAGTTGTTACCAAACAGATTTGTTCTTCCTTTTTGTTTGGAATACAATCCAAAGGAATTATTCCAGTCGTGCACTCATCGAAGTCGGAAGCACATGAATACCGAGGAAACTGATTGAACTAGGGGTAGCTGGTCTCAAGTATACATAGTTGGTTTAGATTTTGTATATCGGCTTAATTTTGAGAGTATTAAATTCTGGACTAGGTCCCGGGTTTTTCTGCACTTGCAGATTTCCTCGTTAACAAAATCTTGCTGTGTGATTTACTTTTTTTTTCCCGCAATTATATTTGTTTATATAATTTAAAGTAAATTTCAATTTACGTTAACTCCCATTACTTGGTAGTGATCCTATAGAGTTTGGTTAAGTCTGAACCTATTATCAAGTAATATACTTCGTTGTCGTATTGTCTCAATCTTGTATCCATAGTCAATCACACAAGTTATCTTGTTGTTGTATTATCTCGATCTCATATCCATAGACCATCACACGAAGTGTGAACCGATTAGTTGTACTGTCTCGAATCTATACATAGACAGTCACTTTCGGTAGATGACTTATAGGTTGAAACAAAAAGATTATAGTGTATTTGGATACCCTTGTCTTTTCAACCTCCCACTGTGGTCGCTAAAATGTAGTTACATAAAATCGGTGAGAGGCTGAAAATGGGAGGTTGAGCACAAATAGTCTTCGCCTAAACCATTCACAATGGTCGTTTAAAGGATGCTTCAATCATACGATTCTAGGGTTTGAAGAAGAATTTCTTTGAGAGTTTATGATAAAGTTGTGTGTTAGCTTGAGAAATAGCTATTTATTTCTGAATTCTCTAATATCAGGTCGGTGAAGACATGGATTACTTGCCGTGCGAAGCACTTTTCTCGTCTCTTCAGGAATAAATATAGATTGAAAAAGCGAGGGTATAACAACCACACCCAATAAGTCGTTCGACAATCTGTATGGACTAACTCCAATATAATTCCGAGAGCACCAACTTAAAAACAATCTCAATCAAGAGATATATCAAAGAGCTTAATCTCAATTTCTCAATACAATCTGCAATTGAACAGATAGAAATATGTGAGCCAGATTGATATGAGAAATAACTTGGACGGTACCAAAGACCAAAGCCCAAGTGCTAGTCAATTCCTATCCAACAATCAAGGTCGGATTTATCAATTGATTGAACTGCGCACAACCTGTGATATTTCAATTATATAAACAAATATAATGCGAAAAAGAAATAACACAGATACCAAAAAATTTGTTAAAGAGAAAAATGCAAATGCATACAAACCCCGGGACTAGTCCAGATTTGAACACCACACTGTATTAAGCCGCTACAGACACTAGCCTACTACAAGTTAACTTCAGACTGTAATGTAGTTGAGCCCTAACCAAGTCTCAGACGATTAAGGTAGCCTAATTCTACGCACTTGATTCCCTTATCTGATCTCACCCACAATTGAGAGTTGATACGAACCAAAACCGAAGACTTATAAATAAATCTGTCTCCCACAGATAAATCTATTCTGATAGATAAATATGTCTCCCACAGAAGTCCGTATGAAGTTTTGATCATTCTTATAATAAATCAAGGTGAACAGGAACCAATTGATAACCCGGTCTTATACTCCCGAAGAGCAGCCTAGAAATTTCAATTACCTCACAATAACTTAACTATATGGAAGTACAAGTTATTACAGAACCACAAAGTATGAAACGAAGAACTTTGTGATTACTTTTGATATCTTACCTATCAGAGATAAATCTCGAGCAAATATTAGAGAAGATAGTACTCAACATGATAGAACAAGTAAGATCAGAATACACAACTACAGAGAAAATAGTTGGACCTGGATTCATGAATCCCAAATGAAGTCTTCAAGTCGTTAACCTAATAGGGTTTTGGAAAAAACTAGGTTAAAGGTGAATCGACTCTAGTTTGCAACTAGGACACATGAAAGTGTCGGGATTAAATTTTCTAGTTGCTAGAGTTCTCACTTATAGAGTCTTTCAAATCAGGGTTTGCTTATGGTCAAAGCTAAGATAGCTTAGTAAAAAAGCATTCAATATTCACCGTCAGATAAAATCCTGATTTAAGATTCAAGCTAAGTCTTTTTAAAAATAAAGCAATTAATCTCCACCGTTAGATGGTCTTGCTTGTTGCACACAAATGAAATATACCTACATTTAGATATGGGTAACCGTTTACTTGCTGGGTGCTTTCACTCTAACTATTAAATTCATGAATGCAGTTAACAATATGACCTGGGATTTTACATCCGTGTATGGTGCTTCATACTCAGGTTATTACAGGCAGTTTTGGAATGAATTAGACGATGTGAGATTGTTGTTCCATGATCCATGGTTAGTCGGTGGCGACTTCAATGCAATTCTTCTTCAATCTGAGAGGAATTTACCAGGGGGTTGCGCCTCTAGTAGAAGATTCTTCAAAACATTTGTAAGTAGACATTCCCTTATAGACATCCCTATATGTGGTGGCATATTTACATGGTCTAATTTTCAACAACCTCCCCTTCTAGTTAGACTTGATAGATTTCTGTTTATAGAAGATTGGATGTTGCAATGCCCGACAATTCTTCAATTTCGCCTACCTATCTCGGATCATGCTCCGGTGATGCTTCTTTGAAATTCAAAGCTAAAATTATTTCTCCTTTTAGGTTTGACAATTACCTTTTATCCCATCCTGATTTCCTAAATAACATGAAACTGTGGTGGCCAAACTTGTCTTTTTTGGTAAACCTAGTTTTGTGTTTGCTAAGAAACTTCAGGCCTTGAAGAATTTCATTAAGGCTTGGAAAAAGTCTTTAGGAATCTTGCAAAATCAGATTACTTCTTTAGCGGAAACTATTGATTTATTTGATTGCTCTGAAGAAATTGCTCAACTTTCTAATGTTGAAGTCGTGGATAGAGAAAATGATAACTCTAGATATGGATAGGAAAATGGGAAAAGGGCTAAAGTGGGTCAGAGACGCAGAAAGTAACACAAAGTATCTTCATCAGATTGCCTCTTATAAGTACAAGCTTAGCAGTATCAATTGTCTTAACATAGATGGTGATATTTCCTATGATAAAAATAAGATTATGCAAGAAGCTACTGATTTTTATTCTTCCTTGTTTACTGAGCATTATCCATCTAGGCCTAGATTTGATAATTTACTTATGCCTAGTATTTCAGTGAAAGACAAGAATTCTGTTGAGAGGCCATTTACAGAAGACGAGGTGAAACAGGTTATCTGGCATTTGGTAAGAATAAGGCCCCATGCCCCTGAAGGATTTATTGTGGAATTTTTTAAGTTTGCTTGGGATATTATCAAATTTTATTTGATGATGCAGGTTATCAAGGAATTTGAGACTACTTTCTCATTAGATCGGAGGATCAACTGCATCAACTTGAAGCTGATTCCAAAGATTAGTGGTGCTGTTTCGCTTCATAATTTCAGGTCGATAAGTTTAATAGGAGGGGTTTACAAGATCATTTCAAAGCTTCTTGCAAAGCATTTGAAGATGGTTCTTCCTACTTTAATTTCAGATTACCAGGGTGCTTTTGTTCATGATACGCAAATTAACGATAGCGTTCAAATAGCTGCTGAATTAATATATTCGAGAAAGAGAGAAGACAAATCTGGTATTTTGTGTAAGGTGGATTTCGAAAAATCCTTCGACAACATAAATTGGGGTTGCATTGATTTAGTGTTGGAGAAATGTGGTTTTTGGCATGTTTGGCACAGCTGGATTAAGTGGTGCATTTATTTCGCAAGATTCTCAATACTTATTAATGGCGAAGCTACTCTGATGTTCAAATCTCAGAAAGGGATTCGTCAAGGAGATCCTATTTTTCCTTTCCTTTTTATTTTAGTGGCTGAAGTTCTTTCGCTAATGCTCAAAAAAGCTGGATCTTTGGGTTTGATTTTAGGTTTCCAAGTGGCTGATGGAGGTACTGTCATTCATCATCTCCAGTTCGCAGATGACCTTTTTTTTTTGGACGACAATATGAATCAGGTACTTAATTTAAAGCATATTTTATTCGCTTTTGAATTAGTGTCGGGTCTTCGGGTTAACTTCAGAAAAAGTGCCATTGTGGATATTGATTCGAACCACAATGGATTGCATTGTTCACTTGCTTTTGGTTGTGACCTTGTTCAGTTGCCAATCAATTACTTAGGTGTTCCCCTAGGTAGTAAATCAAAATGCAAGACAATTTGGGATGTTGTAATTCAGAGAATCCTTCAAAGATTATCAACTTGGAAAAAGAGATATCTTTCTAAAGCTCAGAGGTTATTGTTGATTAATAATGTACTCGCAAGCTTCCCAATATACTATCTTTCTATGTTTCAAATGCCGATCTTGGTTGTGAAAGAAATTGAGAGAATTATTAGATATTTTCTTTGAGGTTCGTCGGCTTCTTCAAAGAAACGGAGTTGTGTTAATTGGGCCAGAGCTAATATTCCGAAGAAAAGAGGGGGTATTAATATAAAAAATTTGAAGCTCGTCAATATAGCGCTGCATTGCAAGTGGATTTGGAGATACAGAGCTGAAAAAAAAGCGCTTTGGAGGCAGATAGTGTTTCAAAAATTTGGAGGTAACCTGAATTCTTTTGTTCCTAACTGGTACTTCTAAATCTGGGTCATAGTCTTTGGGAAGGTATTTTGAAATCTAGAAATCATATTATATTATTCAAAACACTAGATTTCAGTTGAATAATGGTGGTAGTATTCTTTTTTGGAAAGACAAATGGCTAGGAAATAACTCTTTGCAACTTTCATTTCCATCTCTTTATAAACTCTCAAAAAAGAAATCTGCCACAATCCGAGAATGTATTTCTTCTGATTTCGCATGGGATTTAGATTTCAAAAGTAACTTGAATGAGATTGAATTGGGTGAAGTGGTTCGCCTTCTTCAAACTCTAGGATACCCAAAGAAATATTGTGGGAGATTCGAGTTGGTTGATACTAGGAAGTGGGATGCGGAGGTGATGTCAATGTTGCTAACTCGCTATGATTCTTCGGATGTTGATGGTTACCTCGTTTTTCCACACAAACAGTTATGGAATCCTCGAGTCCCTTTAAAAGTATCCTTTTTAGTATGGACTTTGTGTTATAAAGGAGCTCCTACTATAGACTTTCTATTCAAGGTGGGAAAATCTAGTACAGACAGATGCATTTTCTGTAGTACTGAACAAGAGTATGGTTATGAAGAAGAAGGTTTGGAATTATTTTTTTGGATTCTTTCGGGTATAATTGGGCTTTTCCAGATAGTGTTAAATCTACTATTTGGGAATGGCCTAACAAAAAGAGTATGGTTATGAAGAAGAAGTTGTAGGGTCTTATTCCGTTTGCCATATGGTGGACAATCTGGAGCGAAAGAAATGCAATGTTGTTTGAGAATAGGAAAAGAAATGTGAAGCAACTCATAATCTCTCTAAAGTGCACTCTTTTTAATTGGGCTCTGCCTACTAAGATTTTTGATGGCTACTCTTTGAGTACGCTAATTTGTAATTGGGATGCAATGATTGGCAATTGCTGATTACTTGTATTTTTTTTTCTCTTATTTGTAAGTCGTTACTCCCTTGTGATCTCTTATTTTTTAATATAATTTGCCCTTTTTCTGTTAAAAAAAAAAAAAAAAAAAACAAGAGCAGAGTCGTTGGTATGTACTGATCTTGCGTTCTTCCCGACTTTACCTTCTGGTACACGAGCGGAGATCAGCTGGGGGCCCAAGGAATGATAACACAATCCTTTCACCAAGTATCTTTTCATTCATGACCTGAACATCACTCGGCGAGTGGTGCAATATATTTAAGAATTTCTAGCTATTATACATCTTTGCTCTCATTGCCCAGGCCCTATTACTTTGTACGTGTGTGTAAATACTACATACTATATATATATATATTCTTCATGTGCCAACATGGTTTTAACATTGTTTAATATTGCCAATGCAATATGACATGTTATAACTTACCCAGACAAAGCAAGTTTGGTATGACTTTGCATTGTCAAATTAAAGGAAGCACTGATTAGCTAAGCACTAGATTTTTGACCCGTGCTACGCACCGGGCGGGTCCGCAAACATACACCATATTTTTAGTTTGATACACCAATTATATATATATATATATAGCCTTATCTTTATTATTGCTTGATTTCCGGCTGCAATGCAACCACTGATCACAATTCAACTTTTCTTTATTTTGGTCTGGTGTGTGGCTCTGCCTCTGCCTCGCCCGTAGTGCATTTATGATTTGGTGTGGCTCGGCTCCGCCTCGCCCCATCCCGATGCATTTTTGATTTGGTGTCGGACAGCTTCGCATCTACCCATCGCGATGCATTTTTACCTGTGGATGCATGTTGATTAAATGAACTCACTTTCAGCTTCCAAAGAGATGAAGTCATGTGAACATTCTTCGCTTCACAAAAGAATGAGAAATATAACATTAGAAATCAACTTCAAATTAAGTAAACAGAAATCAGTTAGAAAATTGGTAAATTAAATATTATATATATATATATATAGCCTTATCTTTATATATATATATAGCCTTATCTTTATTATTGCTTGATTTCCGGCTGCAATGCAACCACTAATCACAATTCAACTTTTCTTTATTTTGGTCTGGTGTGTGGCTCGCCTCGTCCGTGGTGCATTTATGATTTGGTGTGGCTCGGCTCCGCCTCGCCTCATCCCGATGCATTTTTGATTTGGTGTCGGACAGCTTGACATCTACCCATCGCGATGCATTTTTACCTGTGGATGCATGTTGATTAAATGAACTCACTTTCAGCTTCCAAAGAGATGAAGTCATGTGAACATTCTTCGCTTCACAAAAGAAGAGAAATATAACATTAGAAATCAACTTCAAATTCGTAAACAGGAATCAGTTAGAAAATTGGTAAATTAAATATTGCCAAGAAAATCTGACGTAATGTAGTGAGTACTTAACATTAACACATTTTCTGCCAATTTCTATATGGTTCAATTGGAAGTTGCAAACTTTGCATTTAAAATTTGGACGGACAATGGCTATCACCAGTAGGAAACACCTGCATCATAAAAAAGAAGAAGCCAAATTAACCTTTGCAAAATTTATGACCAACAAAAATATAAATATATACATAAATAAATAAATTTTAACATTAATGATCACCGTTACTTAATGAACTAACACATCTCTTTAGTGTCATTTTTTCCTTTTTATCATATGGTTGTAACAGGTTTAGATGAAAAAGAGAGAATTCTGGCACCAATAAGGTAATGCAGGCAAAAATTGTGATTATAGATGGTTTAGTTGGTTGTTGATAGCTCTTAAAGGCAGTTACCACCATAAACCTGTGTATTCAGAGTAGGACCTCAACATAACAAAATCCAACTTACATTTCACATCTAATTGATTTAAACTTATACATCCCGAGCCTATATGCCCGTCATAGTGATGACGACTTTATGAAACTATCTTAGAGTAAAGTTATAATAGATAACAAAATCCAAAATAACTAAACTGTATAACAATCTTTCATTTGAATGCACCTCGATATTCAGAGCGACGTGAAGCTGAAGCAGAAAAAACTGGCATCCAGAGAACGACGACCACCAGCACCACCGCCGCAATTAGTGCAAAGATCAAAACGAAGATGATTACCCCCTGCCCCCATAGGCAAGCTCAACCTAGCTAGAGGCATAATCAAACCTCTGGATGATGTTTATTCAGAGAAGACACAATTGCTCTCGTTGCAACATGATTTCCTCTCTCGCCTAAACTATATCAAAGGATGCAATAACAAATCCACAATCTTCAATTGCAGCAGATGATTAGGCACTCCTGAGAATTTTTGAGGTCAAACTAAATAAGTAAATCTGTGTGCTGTAGGAAGTAGATAAACTTAGATCTGCGTGTTCCGTAGAAAGTAAATAAACTTTTTAGAAAGTAAAAAGCAAGTAGCTAGATACACCTCGTCATGGATGTATTAAGCCTTATGTCATTCAATCTCATGATGGTGCCCTATCCTTTATGCAATGAAAAGTGTAGGCTTTTTTTTTTTTTTTGGTTTTGTTTTCACATTAAGTCATCCTTTGATTAAAGTTAACACGACTTAACATCTGATAATATTGTGAATCAAAATTTGACATGAATAATCAATAAATAAGTTAATTAATGATTGTATAAAATGGAACAATAACAAATGACGATGGTATACAACATATGCTATATTGGAAATTAAAAAAACTCAACTGATCTTACTTACAGAATACTCGATGCCTGGTTTCTATGATAACTCATGTTCACTTGAGCTTCCATCGGAACAGGATTCCAATGGTATTCGATTGTCTAGTAACAATACTCACTGATCATGGTTTCGATGCCTCCTTTGTTTGCATCAAGTTGTTCTTTGCTAAACTTCTGTTTGTTCTTTGCTAAACTTCTGTTTGTTCTTTGCTAAACTTCTGTTCCTGAATTGTATATGTCTTCCAGCTTGTTAGAAACAATACTTGGATCAAGAATAACAAAGCAAAGATAAAAATAATTTAATAATGTCTATGAATCCAATCACCTTGAATCCTTGATTGATAGAATAAATGCCATCAAAGTGGATTTCTTGGCCTGATTATGACATGAAATCTCGTCACAGATGGTGTAGACTTCACAGATGCACCGCATGGAGTTCTTGAGCTCAACTACACTTTCTATCCTAGTCCGAGACCTTAGCTATAGTAGACTAGAAATCAAGACTATATAGTCTTGATCACTAAGATTGACAAACATGCTTGAGATAGCAACGCATGCGAGTTTGACCGAGCAGTGCTCTAACAATTAGGTTCCCATAACCTCAGTTTAAGATCTTGGGATTCAACCAACCAAAAAACATTCCAAATATATTTCATATCAGCTTCATTATCTAATTTTGTAATAAAAAAACCTTTACCAATAGGAATCAATTGATAGTTACCTGAAGTCTTCCACTGAGTTCTCAAAGAAGATAACGTAGCTGCAAATTTTAACTTAGCAAAATCCAATCTCCCAATTAAACTAAATCTCCATTCATTTAATCTATCATCAATATCTTCATCTGGAATATATAATGAAGGGAGTTTGTGAGAAGATTCACTCTCAGGAGTTGATTCAGAATTTTCAGGAAAAACCCTAAACTTATTAGGAAACATATTCGATCCAGGTACAGTTTCTAGACAAGAAATAACATTTCCATACATGAAATTTATTGTAGCTACAAGAGATAAAACTCGATTTAACACCAATCATTGAATTACTAATGATTGATAAAAAAAATACGCAAAACGAAAAAATTGAGAAGAAAAAATGAACTGAGTCGATTTCCCAATCCTCAGAGTTTCTTTCTCCTCTTTCATTTGATATTATTTCAGCAATCCCCACCTATTTCTCTTTTAGGAGGTGTATAAGCTTTGTTATTCAAATGTCAATATCGGAATTTATTGATTGAATACATGCAGGTTATTGTGATGTTGAAACTTGGAATCAAGCGTATGTAAAATGAATTCTTGTAATTTGTTTATCCGTATGTATTAAGAGTTTTTTCACTAAAATTGACAAAGGGGGAGATTGTTAGAGCATAGCTCGGTTGAACCCACCAAGCGTTGGTATTTCAAGCTTGGTTGTCATATTTTAGTGTGTCAAAACTCATCTAAGAGTCGCTTGATTATGTACTAGAGATAACTTCGTTTAGGTTAGATTAGAAAGTCTAGGAATGTTGAGACATACAAGTATTACTCGAAGACCTGAAGAACGTGAAGAAGTAACAGACTATAACGACGACATCATCCTTCCTCTTGAGGTTAGTAATTGTTTTTACCGTGTATAAAATACACGGGAATCCCGCTAGTCAAAGCCCGTTAGCCCGTGAAGGAAGGTTTCAGAAGTTTCAAGGAGTCTTGTTTCCCAAGTTGCTTGCATATTAAGTTAATCTCATAATTAGGGTTACATAAACAATATAAATACATGTATCCTAAACCCTAATGGGATAGGGAATTTTAGGTTAGCTAACTCGGAGAAAATCCTTTGTATCATCATAATCAATAAAGCATATCTCCGTTCCTCCGTGGATGTAGGCAACACTTGCCGAACCACGTTAATTCTTTGTCTTATTTATTTTTATATTGTTTTAGAACCCGAATTTCACATAATCATCATCAAATCATCGTGTTTAGTGCCTAGAATTTATTTTGGGTACAAACATTAGCGCCGACTAAGGGGATTCGAGTAAAACGATCGTGTTTTACTGTTGAGAGAAGTCCCGAAGAAAACGTGCAAGAATTTCATGCAAAAATCAGCAGCAAAAACAAAGGAATTTTTTTTATTTATTAGGGTTCTTCCGTAAGCGTTGCAGAAGAACCAAAACTGTTGCGAAGTCGAAGCAGCCGTTGCGATACGTTGAAGAAACAGTAGCAGAGGGCATTACAAAAAGAGTAACTGATATAAGTGTAACAGACAAAGTACAAAGCTTCGCTCTTATACATCCAGATGCATCTAACCTCACGTACAGCTCCAGATCCATCAAATCATATCCGTCAGATGTAGAAGATCCAACCCGTACGATCTGTCCAGCCACCATACATAAGAGATCTAGTGTTTATCATAGCCACGTGGGTCCACGTCAGCAAAAATAGTCCAGTCATCAATGCCATGTCTGCGTCGACTGCCACGTCATCAGTGTTTAAGCCGCCACGTCAGCGTTTTCAGTGATGCGCTTTGCCACGTCTTTGCTGTTAGGTGCCTGATGCCACGTCAGCAACTCATCCCTGTCAGCCAGTTGGTCCATTCAGCACTGCCACGTATTCAACAGCACGCGCGCTTCGTTTAAATCTTGTTTCGTCAATAACTTCTTCGTTTTAAGTCCGAATTGAGTGATTTGTGGCTCGTTGGAATCCTATTTGAATTTACTTAAAACATGGGAGCAAAAAATCCAGTGTTCGAGAAACTTTTATATGCACTTGAGACAGCAACATGATCGAGTTTGAGGTTCGTGGATAACGACATGATCGAGTTCGAGGTTCGTGGATAGCGACATGATCAAGCTCAAGTTGGAGATGAGGATTGCTTAAACCCTTCAATATTTAGACTTGCATCACTTAACAAGCATCTAAAGCCTTACCTTGCACGTGAGCACATAAGTCTTGCTCTTATTGCAAGCATAAAATCTCGTCTTGCACGCGAGTATGAAAGACTCGCACCTTGGCAAGCACAAAGTCTCGTCTAAACCACGAGCCCAATGCTTGATATTGGTCTAAAGATTCGTACTCAACATAAGAAACATCCAGTATCCCCGAGCATCAAGCGCTAACCTTGTTACGTTTCGAGCAAAAAGCCTTGCCCCAACCGCAAGCACACACACTACATTCTCTTAAAGACTCGACTAGCTCTCGAGCATCACAAGTCCACCACGTGGAAAAAAGTCTCGCCTAGCACGTGAGCAAATTTTTTGCAAGTAATTACAGTTGGGGGCATCTTCGTAATGTCTGTACACACGCTTGGGGGCGAGTTTCATCATCAACGATCGATGCAGAAGGATAAAGGAATTTCTTAACCCCCAACAAGTTGGAGGTTAAGAGGGGACGATGTTTGTACCATGTATAAAATACACGGGAAGCCCGCTAGTCAAAGCCCGTTAGACCGTGAAGGAAGGTTCCAGAAGTTTCCAGGAGTCTTGTTTCCCAAGTTGCTTGCATATTAAGTTAATCTCATAATTAGGGTTACATAAACAATATAAATACATGTATCCTAAACCCTAATGGGATAGGGAATTTTAGGTTAGCTAACCCGGAGAAAATCCTTTGTATCATCATAATCAATAAAGCATATCTCTGTTCCTCCGTGGATGTAAGCAAAACTTGCCGAACCACGTTAATTCTTTGTATTATTAATTTTTCTATTATTTTAGAACCCGAATTTCACATAATCATCATCAAATCATCGTGTTTAGTGCCTAGAATTTATTTTGGGTACAAACAGTAATATTGACTTGAACTATTTCATTCCTAACGTATATTTCAAGTCGTGCTATATTGAAAACATAACTGCGAAGCTGTGTATTGGATATATTACTCTAGTAGTGAGACATGATCATATGATCATAGCATTAGGGAATTATACTACGAAGTATAATGCTTATCTTTTGAACTTCGTAGATATGGTGAAGATTTCATCTTAGGAAACAATGTTTTACATTCGTTTAATGTAAGTACATTCATGAACTTGTTTTATGAATCGATCATAACTTTAGATTACCAATATGTGTGAGATGGTATAACTGATTGTAACTTTGCTATGTATCTTGGTATAACTAATCGCAATGCCAGACTTATGATTTGGTATGACTATTTTTTATTAATTGGTGTAACCGATCCTAAGTAATCACCATGAGATGGTATGATCGATATTTGTAATTGATGTGACCGATCCTAGTAATTGGTGTGACCGACCGCAAGAGCTTGTGTAATCGATCCTTGTAATTGGTATAATCGATCACAAGTAGATACCATATATAGATGTAACTGATCCTACCTAATTAGTTTTATAAGGTAGTACTGGTCTCTACCTGATTATTTTTATAAGGTAATTGGTGTAACCGGTCCTGGTAACTGATATAACCGGTCCTGGTAACTTGTGTGACCGATCACAAGTATTTCCATATTGAGGTATAACCAATCCTACCTGATTACTTTTATAAGGTAGAACCGATTACCTAAAGATGTCAACATACTTTGAACACGTACATTAATTCTTATCGTTTATTATTCAAAGATATTCCTTAGTACTCAAGGAGATCATGTACCAAAATTAATTTAGAATATTTTAACTAAGGTTTTTGGTTATATATGCTTTTAATTACTAGTAATTAAATGCATATCTCTAGAGAATAAAAATTAGTAATGTACATTTACTAATTGGAGATTTTCTATTGAGAGATTTCAGAAATTTTGGACAAGCATTTATATTGGAATTAGGAAAACTGAATTTTTCTATTCAATGAATATCTTGAGAATATTTTTGGTTTTGGAAATTCCTTGGTGTCCAAACATCCCTGGTCTATAAATACCTAAGTTTGCATTTCTAGCAAACTATCCTAAGAGCCAGGAAAACTTCATCTTTTTGTTGTTTCTGGTGGAGCCGTCTATCTGGAGAGGAAAGTACCCATATTAGGAGAAATCTCTTACTACCGCTCGTTTAAAGACTTTTGTGGGATCAAGAATCTCTACGAGTACCGTTGGTGGGAAACTAGATAATTGTAGTGTTATTAGTTTTCGTTTGATTTGATTGACTAACGGTTGTTGAAACTTTGATTGCACCTAGTTTATTTATGCTTGGAAATCTTCCCTTATGATATAAGATTCACTCAAACTAGATTGAAGTATCGACGGGATCTTTAGAACTGTTTGTAGATCTAAAGACATCATGTGATAATCCATTGTTATCAGACTCCGGTTTATGCATGATTGATTACAAGAGATTCATGTGGTGTTGTGCAGGTCTTAATTGAAGATTAAAGAAGATTTGAAGACGAAGAATATTTCTTATTGTTTCTCATATATTTGTGTGTTGCACAAACCTTAAACGTATGGACCAACTATAATCAGATTTATTCGATTGATAGTTGCGTGAGATCGGTAACGCCTAACAGTTCTCTTGAGATCTATTTTGATTGTTACAAATATGAATCTTATTACTTTGGTAATAGAGATTGAATTGATCTAACCAGGCAAAGGAGTTTATTAGTTTAAACGAAAGAGCCTTTGCATATGACTCTAGATAACTTTATCTTAAAGAATCAATAAAGTTGTTACCAAACAGATTTGTTCTTCCTTTACTGTTTGGAATACAATCCAAAGGAATTATTCCAGTGCGTGCACTCATCGAAGTCGGAAGCACATGAATACCGAGGAAACTGATTGAACTAGGGGTAGCTGGTCTCAAGTATACATAGTTGGTTTAGATTTTGTATATCGGCTTAATTTTGAGAGTATTAAATTCTGGACTAGGTCCCGGGGTTTTTCTGCACTTGCAGATTTCCTCGTTAACAAAATCTTGCTGTGTGATTTACTTTTTTTTCCCGCAATTATATTTGTTTATATAATTTAAAGTAAATTTCAATTTACGTTAACTCCCATTACTTGGTAGTGATCCTATAGAGTTTGGTTAAGTCTGAACCTATTATCAAGTAATATACTTCGTTGTCGTATTGTCTCAATCTTGTATCCATAGTCAATCACACAAGTTATCTTGTTGTTGTATTATCTCGATCTCATATCCATAGACCATCACACGAAGTGTGAACCGATTAGTTGTACTGTCTCGAATCTATACATAGACAGTCACTTTCGGTAGATGACTTATAGGTTGAAACAAAAAGATTATAGTGTATTTGGATACCCTTGTCTTTTCAACCTCCCACTGTGGTCGCTAAAATGTAGTTACATAAAATCGGTGAGAGGCTGAAAATGGGAGGTTGAGCACAAATAGTCTTCGCCTAAACCATTCACAATGGTCGTTTAAAGGATGCTTCAATCATACGATTCTAGGGTTTGAAGAAGAATTTCTTTGAGAGTTTATGATAAAGTTGTGTGTTAGCTTGAGAAATAGCTATTTATTTCTGAATTCTCTAATATCAGGTCGGTGAAGACATGGATTACTTGCCGTGCGAAGCACTTTTCTCGTCTCTTCAGGAATAAATATAGATTGAAAAAGCGAGGGTATAACAACCACACCCAATAAGTCGTTCGACAATCTGTATGGACTAACTCCAATATAATTCCGAGAGCACCAACTTAAAAACAATCTCAATCAAGAGATATATCAAAGAGCTTAATCTCAATTTCTCAATACAATCTGCAATTGAACAGATAGAAATATGTGAGCCAGATTGATATGAGAAATAACTTGGACGGTACCAAAGACCAAAGCCCAAGTGCTAGTCAATTCCTATCCAACAATCAAGGTCGGATTTATCAATTGATTGAACTGCGCACAACCTGTGATATTTCAATTATATAAACAAATATAATGCGAAAAAGAAATAACACAGATACCAAAAAATTTGTTAAAGAGAAAAATGCAAATGCATACAAACCCCGGGACTAGTCCAGATTTGAACACCACACTGTATTAAGCCGCTACAGACACTAGCCTACTACAAGTTAACTTCGATGTAATGTAGTTGAGCCCTAACCAAGTCTCAGACGATTAAGGTAGCCTAATTCTACGCACTTGATTCCCTTATCTGATCTCACCCACAATTGAGAGTTGATACGAACCAAAACCGAAGACTTATAAATAAATCTGTCTCCCACGATAAATCTATTCGATAGATAAATATGTCTCCCACAGAAGTCCGTATGAAGTTTTGATCATTCTTATAATAAATCAAGGTGAACAGGAACCAATTGATAACCCGGTCTTATACTCCCGAAGAGCAGCCTAGAAATTTCAATTACCTCACAATAACTTAACTATATGGAAGTACAAGTTATTACAGAACCACAAAGTATGAAACGAAGAACTTTGTGATTACTTTTGATATCTTACCTATCAGAGATAAATCTCGAGCAAATATTAGAGAAGATAGTACTCAACATGATAGAACAAGTAAGATCAGAATACACAACTACAGAGAAAATAGTTGGACCTGGATTCATGAATCCCAAATGAAGTCTTCAAGTCGTTAACCTAATAGGGTTTTGGAAAAAACTAGGTTAAAGGTGAATCGACTCTAGTTTGCAACTAGGACACATGAAAGTGTCGGGATTAAATTTTCTAGTTGCTAGAGTTCTCACTTATAGAGTCTTTCAAATCAGGGTTTGCTTATGGTCAAAGCTAAGATAGCTTAGTAAAAAAGCATTCAATATTCACCGTCAGATAAAATCCTGATTTAAGATTCAAGCTAAGTCTTTTTAAAAATAAAGCAATTAATCTCCACCGTTAGATGGTCTTGCTTGTTGCACACAAATGAAATATACCTACATTTAGATATGGGTAACCGTTTACTTGCTGGGTGCTTTCACTCTAACTATTAAATTCATGAATGCGGGTTAACAATATGACCTGGGATTTTACATCCGTGTATGGTGCTTCATACTCAAAGTTATTACAGGCAGTTTTGGAATGAATTAGACGATGTGAGATTGTTGTTCCATGATCCATGGTTAGTCGGTGGCGACTTCAATGCAATTCTTCTTCAATCTGAGAGGAATTTACCAGGGGGTTGCGCCTCTAGTAGAAGATTCTTCAAAACATTTGTAAGTAGACATTCCCTTATAGACATCCCTATATGTGGTGGCATATTTACATGGTCTAATTTTCAACAACCTCCCCTTCTAGTTAGACTTGATAGATTTCTGTTTATAGAAGATTGGATGTTGCAATGCCCGACAATTCTTCAATTTCGCCTACCTATCTCGGATCATGCTCCGGTGATGCTTCTTTGAAATTCAGGTGCTAAAATTATTTCTCCTTTTAGGTTTGACAATTACCTTTTATCCCATCCTGATTTCCTAAATAACATGAAACTGTGGTGGCCAAACTTGTCTTTTTTGGTAAACCTAGTTTTGTGTTTGCTAAGAAACTTCAGGCCTTGAAGAATTTCATTAAGGCTTGGAAAAAGTCTTTAGGAATCTTGCAAAATCAGATTACTTCTTTAGCGGAAACTATTGATTTATTTGATTGCTCTGAAGAAATTGCTCAACTTTCTAATGTTGAAGTCGTGGATAGAGAAAATGCTAACTCTAGATATGGATAGGAAAATGGGAAAAGGGCTAAAGTGGGTCAGAGACGCAGAAAGTAACACAAAGTATCTTCATCAGATTGCCTCTTATAAGTACAAGCTTAGCAGTATCAATTGTCTTAACATAGATGGTGATATTTCCTATGATAAAAATAAGATTATGCAAGAAGCTACTGATTTTTATTCTTCCTTGTTTACTGAGCATTATCCATCTAGGCCTAGATTTGATAATTTACTTATGCCTAGTATTTCAGTGAAAGACAAGAATTCTGTTGAGAGGCCATTTACAGAAGACGAGGTGAAACAGGTTATCTGGCATTTGGTAAGAATAAGGCCCCATGCCCTGAAGGATTTACTGTGGAATTTTTTAAGTTTGCTTGGGATATTATCAAATTTTATTTGATGATGCAGGTTATCAAGGAATTTGAGACTACTTTCTCATTAGATCGGAGGATCAACTGCATCAACTTGAAGATGATTCCAAAGATTAGTGGTGCTGTTTCGCTTCATAATTTCAGGTCGATAAGTTTAATAGGAGGGGTTTACAAGATCATTTCAAAGCTTCTTGCAAAGCATTTGAAGATGGTTCTTCCTACTTTAATTTCAGATTACCAGGGTGCTTTTGTTCATGATACGCAAATTAACGATAGCGTTCAAATAGCTGCTGAATTAATATATTCGAGAAAGAGAGAAGACAAATCTGGTATTTTGTGTAAGGTGGATTTCGAAAAATCCTTCGACAACATAAATTGGGGTTGCATTGATTTAGTGTTGGAGAAATGTGGTTTTTGGCATGTTTGGCACAGCTGGATTAAGTGGTGCATTTATTTCGCAAGATTCTCAATACTTATTAATGGCGAAGCTACTCTGATGTTCAAATCTCAGAAAGGGATTCGTCAAGGAGATCCTATTTTTCCTTTCCTTTTTATTTTAGTGGCTGAAGTTCTTTCGCTAATGCTCAAAAAAGCTGGATCTTTGGGTTTGATTTTAGGTTTCCAAGTGGTGATGGAGGTATCATCATTCATCATCTCCAGTTCATGAGATGACCTTTTTTTTTTGGACGACAATATGAATCAGGTACTTAATTTAAAGCATATTTTATTCGCTTTTGAATTAGTGTCGGGTCTTCGGGTTAACTTCAGAAAAAGTGCCATTGTGGATATTGATTCGAACCACAATGGATTGCATTGTTCACTTGCTTTTGGTTGTGACCTTGTTCAGTTGCCAATCAATTACTTAGGTGTTCCCCTAGGTAGTAAATCAAAATGCAAGACAATTTGGGATGTTGTAATTCAGAGAATCCTTCAAAGATTATCAACTTGGAAAAAGAGATATCTTTCTAAAGCTCAGAGGTTATTGTTGATTAATAATGTACTCGCAAGCTTCCCAATATACTATCTTTCTATGTTTCAAATGCCGATCTTGGTTGTGAAAGAAATTGAGAGAATTATTAGATATTTTCTTTGAGGTTCGTCGGCTTCTTCAAAGAAACGGAGTTGTGTTAATTGGGCCAGAGCTAATATTCCGAAGAAAAGAGGGGGTATTAATATAAAAAATTTGAAGCTCGTCAATATAGCGCTGCATTGCAAGTGGATTTGGAGATACAGAGCTGAAAAAAAAGCGCTTTGGAGGCAGATAGTGTTTCAAAAATTTGGAGGTAACCTGAATTCTTTTGTTCCTAACTGTACTTCTAAATCTGTGGGTCATAGTCTTTGGGAAGGTATTTTGAAATCTAGAAATCATATTATATTATTCAAAACACTAGATTTCAGTTGAATAATGGTGGTAGTATTCTTTTTTGGAAAGACAAATGGCTAGGAAATAACTCTTTGCAACTTTCATTTCCATCTCTTTATAAACTCTCAAAAAAGAAATCTGCCACAATCCGAGAATGTATTTCTTCTGATTTCGCATGGGATTTAGATTTCAAAAGTAACTTGAATGAGATTGAATTGGGTGAAGTGGTTCGCCTTCTTCAAACTCTAGGATACCCAGCAAATATTGTGGGAGATTCAGAGTTGGTTGATACTAGGAAGTGGGATGCAGGAGGTGATGTCAATGTTGCTAACTGCTATGATTCTTTGGATGTTGATGGTTACCTCGTTTTTCCACACAAACAGTTATGGAATCCTCGAGTCCCTTTAAAAGTATCCTTTTTAGTATGGACTTTGTGTTATAAAGGAGCTCCTACTATAGACTTTCTATTCAAGGTGGGAAAATCTAGTACAGACAGATGCATTTTCTGTAGTACTGAACAAGAGTATGGTTATGAAGAAGAAGGTTTGGAATTATTTTTTTGGATTCTTTCGGGTATAATTGGGCTTTTCCAGATAGTGTTAAATCTACTATTTGGGAATGGCCTAACAAAAAGAGTATGGTTATGAAGAAGAAGTTGTAGGGTCTTATTCCGTTTGCCATATGGTGGACAATCTGGAGCGAAAGAAATGCAATGTTGTTTGAGAATAGGAAAAGAAATGTGAAGCAACTCATAATCTCTCTAAAGTGCACTCTTTTTAATTGGGCTCTGCCTACTAAGATTTTTGATGGCTACTCTTTGAGTACGCTAATTTGTAATTGGGATGCAATGATTGGCAATTGCTGATTACTTGTATTTTTTTTTCTCTTATTTGTAAGTCGTTACTCCCTTGTGATCTCTTATTTTTTAATATAATTTGCCCTTTTTCTGTTAAAAAAAAAAAAAAAAAAAACAAGAGCAGAGTCGTTGGTATGTACTGATCTTGCGTTCTTCCCGACTTTACCTTCTGGTACACGAGCGGAGATCAGCTGGGGGCCCAAGGAATGATAACACAATCCTTTCACCAAGTATCTTTTCATTCATGACCTGAACATCACTCGGCGAGTGGTGCAATATATTTAAGAATTTCTAGCTATTATACATCTTTGCTCTCATTGCCCAGGCCCTATTACTTTGTACGTGTGTGTAAATACTACATACTATATATATATATATTCTTCATGTGCCAACATGGTTTTAACATTGTTTAATATTGCCAATGCAATATGACATGTTATAACTTTCCCAGACAAAGCAAGTTTGGTATGACTTTGCATTGTCAAATTAAAGGAAGCACTGATTAGCTAAGCACTAGATTTTTGACCCGTGCTACGCACCGGGCGGGTCCGCAAACATACACCATATTTTTAGTTTGATACACCAATTATATATATATATATATAGCCTTATCTTTATTATTGCTTGATTTCCGGCTGCAATGCAACCACTGATCACAATTCAACTTTTCTTTATTTTGGTCTGGTGTGTGGCTCTGCCTCGCCCGTAGTGCATTTATGATTTGGTGTGGCTCGGCTCCGCCTCGCCCCATCCCGATGCATTTTTGATTTGGTGTTGGACAGCTTCGCATCTACCCATCGCGATGCATTTTTACCTGTGGATGCATGTTGATTAAATGAACTCACTTTCAGCTTCCAAAGAGATGAAGTCATGTGAACATTCTTCGCTTCACAAAAGAATGAGAAATATAACATTAGAAATCAACTTCAAATTCGTAAACAGGAAATCAGTTAGAAAATTGGTAAATTAAATATTATATATATATATATATATAGCCTTATCTTTATATATATATATAGCCTTATCTTTATTATTGCTTGATTTCCGGCTGCAATGCAACCACTAATCACAATTCAACTTTTCTTTATTTTGGTCTGGTGTGTGGCTCTGCCTCGTCCCGTGGTGCATTTATGATTTGGTGTGGCTCGGCTCCGCCTCGCCTCATCCCGATGCATTTTTGATTTGGTGTCGGACAGCTTGGCATCTACCCATCGCGATGCATTTTTACCTGTGGATGCATGTTGATTAAATGAACTCACTTTCAGCTTCCAAAGAGATGAAGTCATGTGAACATTCTTCGCTTCACAAAAGAAGAGAAATATAACATTAGAAATCAACTTCAAATTCGTAAACAGGAAATCAGTTAGAAAATTGGTAAATTAAATATTGCCAAGAAAATCTGACGTAATGTAGTGAGTACTTAACATTAACACATTTTCTGCCAATTTCTATATGGTTCAATTGGAAGTTGCAAACTTTGCATTTAAAATTTGGACGGACAATGGCTATCACCAGTAGGAAACACCTGCATCATAAAAAAGAAGAAGCCAAATTAACCTTTGCAAAATTTATGACCAACAAAAATATAAATATATACATAAATAAATAAATTTTAACTGTTAACAGTACCGTTACTTAATGAACTAACACATCTCTTTAGTGTCATTTTTTCCTTTTTATCATATGGTTGTAACAGGTTTAGATGAAAAAGAGAGAATTCTGGCACCAATAAGGTAATGCAGGCAAAAATTGTGATTATAGATGGTTTAGTTGGTTGTTGATAGCTCTTAAAGGCAGTTACCACCATAAACCTGTGTATTCAGAGTAGGACCTCAACATAACAAAATCCAACTTACATTTCACATCTAATTGATTTAAACTTATACATCCCGAGCCTATATGCCCGTCATAGTGATGACGACTTTATGAAACTATCTTAGAGTAAAGTTATAATAGATAACAAAATCCAAAATAACTAAACTGTATAACAATCTTTCATTTGAATGCACCTCGATATTCGTGCGACGTGAAGCGAAGCGACAACAAGCGGCATCCAGAGAACGACGACCACCAGCACCACCGCCGCAATTAGTGCAAAGATCAAAACGAAGATGATTACCCCCTGCCCCCATAGGCAAGCTCAACCTAGCTAGAGGCATAATCAAACCTCTGGATGATGTTTATTCAGAGAAGACACAATTGCTCTCGTTGCAACATGATTTCCTCTCTCGCCTAAACTATATCAAAGGATGCAATAACAAATCCACAATCTTCAATTGCAGCAGATGATTAGGCACTCCTGAGAATTTTTGAGGTCAAACTAAATAAGTAAATCTCATGTCTTTGTAGGAAGTAGATAAACTTAGATCTGCGTGTTCCGTAGAAAGTAAATAAACTTTTTAGAAAGTAAAAAGCAAGTAGCTAGATACACCTCGTCATGGATGTATTAAGCCTTATGTCATTCAATCTCATGATGGTGCCCTATCCTTTATGCAATGAAAAGTGTAGGCTTTTTTTTTTTTTTTGGTTTTGTTTTCACATTAAGTCATCCTTTGATTAAAGTTAACACAACTTAACATCTGATAATATTGTGAATCAAAATTTGACATGAATAATCAATAAATAAGTTAATTAATGATTGTATAAAATGGAACAATAACAAATGACGATGGTATACAACATATGCTATATTGGAAATTAAAAAAACTCAACTGATCTTACTTACAGAATACTCGATGCCTGGTTTCTATGATAACTCATGTTCACTTGAGCTTCCATCGGAACAGGATTCCAATGGTATTCGATTGTCTAGTAACAATACTCACTGATCATGGTTTCGATGCCTCCTTTGTTTGCATCAAGTTGTTCTTTGCTAAACTTCTGTTTGTTCTTTGCTAAACTTCTGTTTGTTCTTTGCTAAACTTCTGTTCCTGAATTGTATATGTCTTCCAGCTTGTTAGAAACAATACTTGGATCAAGAATAACAAAGCAAAGATAAAAATAATTTAATAATGTCTATGAATCCAATCACCTTGAATCCTTGATTGATAGAATAAATGCCATCAAAGTGGATTTCTTGGCCTGATTATGACATGCAATCTCGTCACAGATGGTGTAGACTTCACAGATGCACCGCGCCTTACTTTTCCAAGCTTATGCGTCATTAGAGGGGAAGCCTTACAAAGTACAAATCAACTCTCAACCTATCCTGATGTGAGAAAATATGGTAAACCATTACTTGAATGAGGAATAATAAAATACTTTTACCTTATATATACATAATATATATACACCATTTGATAAAACGAATGTGCGTATAATCTTAGACAAAAAATTGAAAGTTCCAATAAATCATAAAACCTTACAAATCATGATTACAGAAAAATAGCCACATACAACCAAGTGAGCTCAATAGATTGCTAAAGCTGCTGTATCGACATCCAATCATACCAACAGACCCGTGATAAAAAAAAACCCATAAGATCACTAATATAATCAGAACTTCGTTAATCAAAAATAGATAATCAAAACTTCGTTAATCAAAAATAGATAAGTTGCAAGTAGACTTGCGTTAGAAACTACAAAGAAGAAACATACAAACCGTCGAAGACCAAAGATAGACATGCAGGAGAAGAATAATATCGAGGCAGGAGAAAAGAAGGACATCGTTAGGGTTTTCATCTATGAAATAGGTAACCATTTATAACCTACCTATTGCCCTGCACAAAAAAACAACGAAAATACATACCAAACCACATTATCTCTTACAGGTATATCAAAAACCCTTTCAGAATTAGGTCTTCTCACCGCAAGAAAAAATAAAGGAAGAAGAAGGATCTTCTTGGCTGTGTAGGGTTTCATGAGATGGGAAAAATTTGGACACCATAGCGTAACATCAAATAAAAGAAATCTTCCCTGTAAAGAATCAGTTCAAATCAAAAAAAAAAAAAAAATATTACCTACAAAATAACAAAACGATCGTGAGAGAGAAATAGTGAAAAGGATTAGAGAGAGATACCTGATAACTTGGGAGAATCAACTTCAATCAGCAAAAGAGTTACCTGCAAAATAACAATACAATCGTGAAAGATAAGAGTGAAAAAGAATGAGGAGAGGAAGGCGATAAAAAAAAAAATAGGGAGAAGAAAAGAGGCAGAAGAAGAAGAAGTATTTTCTCACTCGTGTACTGCTTAGGGTTTCATTAGGAGAAGAAAGAGAGGAGATTAGGGTTTTGTTTTTTCGTTTTTTTCTCTGTTTGCCGGAGGACTGTTTTTTTCGGTTTTTGCTTTCTTTCTTTTTTTTCCAGAAAAAAACCGGTATTTACTGTTACATCCATATAATTTGAGGAAGAGTGGAATGGAGAATTTTCAAGGGGGCGGTGACGCTCACCTAAGGGTGAGTATTCTCACCGCGCGACGCATGGCCTCGTATGGCTTAGGGGTTTAAAGGAGTAGATGTTCAGCTTCCGTCAAAAGAAGAAAGGTACAAGATCTCTTAATCGGCGCTTAGTAAAAGTGACGAAAAAATATTGTGGTGTTTCGTGATTTTGAACATCTTTGCCTTATTACCATCACGTGGGATATTTTTTTTTGCCTTTTTTAGAAGCAGAAATTAATAGTATTTTTTTAAGCATGTAAAACAAAGGGACAGAACTAGAAAGATATTACACGTGGATATCTTGTACCTACAGAGTCATCTGAAATAATTTGGCTAATAAAAAATGAGATTATGTGGTCCCATATTGTTGTCTATAAGTTTCCTGCTTGGCTTCCATTCGCTTCGTAGTTTGCTAAACCATTTGCCGCTTGATTTCCTTCTCTATAGTTGTGTTGAATAACACATTGTGGAATTTGTCGAATTTTCTGCTTTATTTCGGAAATCATTTCTGCAATATATCATGGGGCTTCTGTGTCGGTTTTTATAAAGCGCATCAAGTTTTCCGAGTCTGTTTCAAAGAGAATTTTTGGCCATTGTCTTTCCATCGTTGTCCTTGAAGCTAGGATAGTTGCCCACGTTTCTGCTACTAGAGCCGTAGTTATTCCAAGAGGTTGTGCTAGTGCCATAACAATCTGAGCATTCGAATCCCTGCAAGTAAAACCTTCTCCCGCCATTCCTGGATTCCCTCTAGCAGCCCCATCTGTGTTGATGTTTATCCAATCTGGCTCCGGTATGTTCCAACCTGTTAATATTTTTGTTGTTATTGGTCTGGTATTTATTGTAGTGGCTCTAACTAGTGTGTCTCCAGGTAAAATTGGGGGTAAGGCCTTTTTTGCCCAATCGAATTCTTGTCATTGCTTCCAAGTCTGTGCCAGAATGTTCTCCGGAGTTGTATGGTGATGGTTGAAAAACAATTCATTTCTAGATGTCCAGAGGATCCGGAAAATAAAGCAAATAGTTGATGTAGATGGGGTATGGCTAGTTTTTTTTTGTAAGATTTGTGAAATGGTTGATTGATTGTTTATGGTGATATGGGAGAATATGTTTGTGTGGGTTGTTGATAACCTAGTTAACATGTTATTCCAGGTGGCTGCTGCTATTAGGCAGTGAATAATCATGTGATTCGCTGTTTCTGGATCAATGTTGTAGCGAGGGCATTGGTTGGATCTGGTGACATTGATACGGTGCAAAATAGAAAAGGTCGGAAGACCTTCATTCATAGCTTTCCACAAGAAACGTTGAATTTTTGGTGGACATGATAATTTCCACCGGAATTTGGTGGGTGGAAGAGGGTATATGTTGTGATGTATGTCTTGCTAAATTAGACAGTTATAGCCCGTGGAAGTAATGTATTTTCCATATTTTGAGCGTGGCCAAAGGATTTTGTCTTGAGGCATGTTTTGGGGAATATGGATGTTGATTATATGTGGGATTACAACTGGTGGTAGCTAATTCAGTTGATCGTGATTCCAAGAGTGGGTAATAGGGTCAATGAGATCAACCACCATTTGAATTGGGTAGCAGTGTGTTGGGTCAATGTTTTGGACTTGGGGTATCCAATTTGCTTGGGTAGGAGTATATAAACCGTTTCCGATTCTATGAAAGATGAATTGTTGTACTGTAGGTATTAAGGAATCCATTTGTTTCCATTGGGGGATGAATGAGGAAGGAACTGGAGTATTTTCCTGAAAAAATCGGTTTATTGTGCAGATATTTCTCATTGTATAATCTGGAACAAATGGAATTAGGTTGGTTGTGAATATTCCAGATTCTCTTCATCAGTAAGGATTTATTGTGTTAGCAACTTTTCCTGATATCGAGACCTCCTATTGCTATTGGTATGTTCAATTTGGTCCATCCTAATGGGTAGAGTTTATTAATTGACAAATCATGGCCCTTGAAAACGTTCCTAGCTATTTGATCTATCTTTTTGTGTATATGGGTGGGTAATACCTGTGTTTGCATTAGATGGTTTGAGGTAGGTATTTGACGAGGTGTCAACTCGCAAATAATATTTTCTACTTCTCTCTACACTAGCAAGTAATATAATGAAAGTAGATTCGTCCCAAGGGAGGTATGAAGCAAAAGTTGTTATACAAATATTCTTAAGCAAAGAAGATTTTTGTTGTAGAAATTCTGAAAATCACAAAGTTGTATTCAAATATGAGATGAAATTGATTAAGGATTCATTCTCGACCACGAAACATAAACCAAATCAATATGTAACACGTTCTTCGCTATATCTTGTTACTAACAACCCTAGGATAATTAGTACGCTCAACTACCCCGTTATTATCTCCTAAGCTCACCGGATAAGGAAGCGTTTGACTACCAGTTTCTACTTATTCAAGTTACCTAGAGGTACGCTTACTAGGTATGATTCAAACAAGTGCTCTAAGTTTTGTGAGATAAGATTGTTCCTAGTGATGAACTCAAAATAATGAATCACCTACTAGTGTCAATTTCTACATACGGGTACTTAACAAAGTCCCATCATCAATACCCATATATTTCTACTTGTGTTTATATTTCTAGACAATTACGGGTCGAAGTAAATCTAAACTAGCAATAGGATTATGAATCAACTATTTAATTTCGAACTTAAACAATCAACAAATAATCCATAAACACTATTGGCAAAGTATAAATCAAACAATAACGAAACTTGCGAGAAAACGAGCTATTGCATATCAATCATGAGTTCATATTTAGTCTCTGTAACATCAACTTTAGTCTGCAATTCAGTACAACCATCCTTCCATTATCAGTACTGCTTTAAGATCCTTTGCAATCTCATCTTAACCATCAACTGTTTCTCATTCTGTAGCTTCAGCTCCATTAGAATAATCATCTTACACTGCAACATTATCACCATCCATTCCACCTGCACATCAACATCTCATTCACGCCAGCCAGTTCAGTTTCGAATGCCCACCACTTCAGTACCACCATTAAATGCTCTTGCAATTTCAGAATAGCTTCATTGAAAACCTAAATATATATCTAATTAGCAGCAACAAACCAACTGAAGCTCACTTCTTCCTTGCAGTTTCTTGCAGTTGCACTCAGCTTTAGAAGATCCAACTCATTATTCTTCACACATTCATCCACCATCTGTATTTATCATGCAGTGATTCATAGTGACCTCCACCTGCAGCTTTGGCAACATCATCCAAATCTGTTCAGAACACCAAGCAACATCACTTTCTCCACCTGCCATTACTTGCAACTACCATTTCATCAAATCTTTAACAACATCAAATCTGTAGCTTCCACCTTCTCAAATCCACAATACCAACACCACCTGAACCATACACAACTACCCACAACCACTGCAACCACCAGTTCAACACCAACACAGTAAACCCATCACAATTTGTGCAGATGATGCAATTTATAACCCAGGCCTAGGCATTCATCTATTGATAGGTGCCAAAATTACATCTTTTGAGTATCAATTTCGTATACTTTTCTTAACTATTTCTCTTGTATTTTTGTGTTTTATGCTTCGTTTTTCTTTTTGTAGGTACTTTGGAGTCACGTGACTTAAAAGAACGAAAATAGGCGATGATGATGTTGTTCGACGACCTTGGGAGTTTATGGAGCTGAAGAACAAAAACACCATGGATTTAAAGTGTCAAAATAGATGAGCACCAGGAACTTAATACGCAGGGCCACCACCCCACCATATTTCACAAGTCAGAGAACCTATGTCGAACAAGATTTCACAGTTCAGACCATCACAGACTTGTATCGTCTTAATGCACCAAAACCGCCGTCTGCTAGCCATGTTCCCAATGATGTTTTCCAAGGGTTTAGAGTGATTTTTGAAGTAAATAAGGGAATTATGTTTGGGTCTGTGACAGGAGGAAGTAATGTAAATCTGTAAGAATTTTGGGGTTTGTTTTGTCAACTGAACACAGGGAATATGCAGTGCTGCAATGAGCTGCAAATGAGGGCTGGAGTTTTGGCAGTGAGATGAACTGAAGCGGCTGAAAGTATGGCCTGAGATAGTTTTCCAGCTGCAGAAATAGTACGAAAAGTGAGCAGAAATGGCGAGCCGGTGGTACTAGTTTCGGTTGCCGAATTTTAGAACCGAAAGTGGGGATCATAATGTTTCACTGAATCATGAAAGGGGTATGAGTCAAAAACAAGAATTGGCGGCCGGATTTATGAGCTACATAGCACGCTTTTGGGTACGTTTTTGCAAGAACAAGGAATTGGTTTAGATGGTATTTTGTGATTGTTTGAATTGCAGAGATATGGAGATGAGCTGCTGCGAGTGTGCACTTGCTGGTGACAGTTTCTGATGGTTCAGGTGGTCATAGAAAAATATTCCGGTGACAAATTCCGGCGACAGGAATCTTGTGATGACATCATCAATTCCGGCGGACAATTTTGGACCCGAAATTCCAGAGATATATTTCTCACACATGGGCTTGGTGGACGAGGAGATGGAAGTGGACTTGAAGATTATGAGGACTTGACCTAATTTTGGGAAAGTTTCCTTTTGGGAGAAGCATATAAATAGAAAATCTTTCTCTAAACCTAGATATATCTCCATTAGGGAAAGCTGCTGCTACTTTTGGTTCTAGGGTTTCATGATAGTTTATTCTTTGATTATTATGATGATGATTTACAAAAACACAAGTAGTTGATTTTATTATTGGTTAAAGATGTAGTTAGATTTTGAAAACAAGTTTTGATCTTTATGAGTTAGTTTTCTCTCAAAACCATCGTTCACTTTCTACTGATTATAATAATTGCATGATTGATGTATTGCAATATGATTGAATGTTTGTTTAGTTGAGTCTAGAATTTATTGAACATACATCCTTATCTATATCTATTTTAGGGATTTCATCAAGCGATAACCTTGAATACAAGTAGCATGATATGATTACGGTTTGTAGTGATACACTCTTGTAATCATATGTAGAAATTGACCATTGTCCGAATTGTCATGCGCAATGTATGACAATTGCATTGATTAGCCTATTTCCAAAACTTAATGCTCCTAGGAATTGAACTTAATTAGTGCAAGGCATTAGGTTATTCTTTAGGTAGAATTCACATACGCAGCTCTAATGTGTGTGTTGATAAATTTATGAAATTTACGGGGTATTCTTGCAATAAGTTATTCTAGGGATTTTGATGATAGCGAGATTAAATACGAATTCTATTCATACTTTCAAAAACTTGTTTACAATTGAAGATGAAACCTTTACCCAATATTTCACAACCTTGATTCGCGTGTTTACTTTTTATTGTTTTGCTTTTATTTTACTTTAATTTATAAAATATCAGAAAACCCCCGGTGTTTTATATAGGAAACCGAAAATATATTTACAACTTAGTCCTCTCTGTGGGAACGATCATTTCTTGCCCTTGCTATATTTTATATTTTGAGTAGTGAGAAAGTAAACTTATTTTTTACGCCTACGACAACGATCAAATTTTGGCGCCGTTGCCGGGGAGGAAACGGTTGTCACTTGTTTTTGGCTTCTTATTTTTGTTTTTAATTTTGTTTCTTATTTTTGTTTTTCTTATTTTCTGGTTTTGACATAGTTTTGAGAACTATTGTTTCAGGTACTTATTGTTACATGGAAGGAGCATATTGGAGCAATGTATGCGGTTTTCAACCTCCTCAACACTATGACAATTTCCCACCAACTTTGGGATACAATCAAAACCAATTTATTGTCTACGATGCATATCCTAGAGAACCTTATGGTGATTTTCATACATACCAACAACAACCTTGTAGTGGGTATGTAAGTCAAGCACCTAGGTGGGATAATTCTACTTCTAATTGGCTTCATTCGAGTTGTATGAAGATTATGAATGGATTGCAAGATATGCAACAAAGGCTAGACCAACTTGACCATAATATAGAGAACGTCGCACAAACCAATTTTTGGAACATTGTTTCTTACCCGACTCTGGATTGTAGTTATGATCATTCACCCATTCAAAGGGAAGAGTCATGGGAAAGAGAACCTATTCTAGCTAATGTTGGTAAGCGTGTGAACATCAGGAAACTTGCACAGAAATTATACAAGTTGGAAAATGATGGAGCCTCAGAAGAGCTTGTCGATGAAATTAGTAGTACCATTCATATGTAACTTAAACGACGTCGTGATAAAGGTTAGGAAACCGACGACGATTCTTATTATGGTGAGTCTGAAAATGAAGATGATTGTGTTGAAAAGGACCAACCTTTGGAGATATTTGATGACGTTAGTGTAGTTGACTCAACTCTTGATCTTTATAATGATCAATCACCTATTCAAAATGTACATGAGTATGATGAAACTAATGTTTTACTGGTCTTTGCAACAAGGTTTGAGTCTAATGAAGAGGAGTATGTTGAGAATGAAACCGTTATGACCAATATTGTGGAAGACCCAATTGATCCTGCATATGATTGTAATGATGATGTTGATGCCGAGATTTTGGTTAAGACAGAGACGGAAGAATGGTTTCAAGGTTTGATAGAGGACCATTATATACAAGAGGTGAATAATTCGCTTGAGTTTTTCAAGGATGAAGAGGATTATGTGATACAAGAGATTGTGCGAGGTTTGTCTAACCCTTTGCATATTGTTTCTTCTCCTTTACCTCTTATTGGTTTGAATGTATGTGCTACGAGAATATTATTAAATGACTTTGTTTCTCGATATCCTCCATTAGAGATGCTTGATTCTCATACTATGCAGGTTTGTGAACAAGACACCGTGGAAGTACCCACCTTATATATTCTTTATACACTTCCAAGTGTGGACAAGAATACGTGTGGGGGAAACTCTTATCGGTTAATAGCTTCAATTATGTTTTCTTGTACTAATATTTGTGTGAATCTAGTGTTTGCAAAACAGGTGCTATAGGTGGATCCTCAACTTTTCCGATTATTGGTGTATGGAGAATTCGTCATGCAAGTCGGGCTGACGACTTTAAACCAAGCGCTAAATGGGAGGCAACCCACTGGTTTTGTGTATCTATATCTATCTTTTTATTTCTCAAGTCTTTTATTCTTATTTTGGATATTTGCATATCAAAACTCCAACTTTTAGAGATTTTTGAACAACTTAGAATAAACACTAGCCTTTCTAAGTAGATGGAATTTTTTCTTAACGATGAGGTGTATATATTGGCTGAGTTGGGATTAGATGCCAACTAAATAGCTTGTTTGGTGTTTATCCTCTATTGTTCATAAATATCTATGAGTTGGAGTATCAGTTATTATTATTATGCATTTGTATATATATCATGTTATGGATTCCCCACCTTGACTTTCTTTGGACGATTCAATTTACATTGAGGACAATGTAAAGTTTAAGTGTGGGGGAGTGTTGTCATATAGAGTTTTTAGCCTTGTTAGTTTTCCCTTATGTTCATAAAAAAAAAAAAAAGGAAAAAAGATAAAAAAAAATTGCTTTATACACTCTGAAACCTAGAAACATGTGCCTTTAGGGTGACACTATCAATCTAAATGGATGGAACCATATTGGCTGGAGGAGTTGAGGAACCCATTAATTAAAGGGACAGAATTATTCAAGTGTTAGAAATAATATGATAGTTGTTACCATATCTCGGAATATCACCATATCACGTTCTATTTTTTATTTTTCCATATTTATCTATTGTTCTCTAAGTGATTTGGTGGGTCACTAAACATCGAATTGTTATTACTGCTAGGATTAAATAGAGTGATTGAGTTGCTAAAAAAGGAAAAAAAAAAAAAAAGAGACCGACCAATCGGAATATAAAAGACACTTGTGTGAAACGTTGCCCCTGTCTCCGTCGCCTAAAAAAGCGTGGAATGTAGGATCCAAGGCAACTATCACATACTTGCTGACAAGAATCATACGCTTGGATCCAAAAGATCCAATCAAGCTGTCTCGAAAAAGAAAGAAACAAAGTGAAAAAGAAAAAGAAAAATAAAAGATTTTTTTTTTATTATTGTGTTGAATAAAGTCGACTCCTGGTTCCCTTGTATATGCCGGTTGAGTTGATGTATAATTAAGATTGTTAACCGCTGGTTCCCTTGTATATGCCAGTGTGTTGACACTAGAATTCAGACCATTAGCTCAATTCAATAGGAAGCATAGGTTCATCTTGGCGGTGAACTTCAGACAGATATGGGAAATACCGATCACTTGTTAACATTCGCAAACATCTACCTCTATATCCATCTTCTTAATCTTTTCATTGTGATTGTGGTTATTCAGTTTCCGAGTATTGTGGTTTGTTCAACTTTCTGAGTAGAGCTTAATTTATATATATTAATTTGGATTTGTATCAGGGTACCTCCTCCAATAGCCATTTTGGATTCGTTCATAGATTTGCCACAGGTAGCTGGAGTTGGAAATATAGGTTTTGTAGGTAGACCTCTTGTAAACCTTCACGAGACTATAACTCATCCACTAGGGATACCTAGGGGTTCAAAGGCTTGTTATTTATGCTAAAAGTGACCGTAGCCTCGACGACACGGAGTTGTATGTATGTTTTAAAAATTATTTTGTTTGTTTGCTCGAGGACTAGCAAAGAATAAGTGTGGGGGAATTTGATTGGTGCCTAAATTACATCTTTTGAGTATCAATTTCGTACGCTTTTCTTAACTATTTCTCTTGTATTTTTGTGTGTTATGCTTCGTTTTGCTTTTTGTAGATACTTTGGAGTCACGTGACTTAAAAGAACGAAAATAGGCATTGATGGTGTTGTTCGACGACCTTGGGAGTTTATGGAGCTGAAGCACAAAAATACCATGGCTTTAAAGTGTCAAAACAGATGAGCACCAGGCACTTAGTACTCAGGGCCACCACACCACTATATTTCACAAGTCAGAGAACCTAGGTCGAACAAGATCTCACAGTTCAGGCCATCACAGACTTGTCCCGTTTCAATGCACCAAAACTGCCATCTTCTATCCATGTTCCCAATGATGTTTTCCAAGGGTTTAGAGTGATTTTTGAAGTAAATAAGGGAATTATGTTTGGGTCTGTGACAGGAGGAAATAATGTAAATCTGTAAGAATTTTGGGGTTTGTTTTGTCAACTGAACACAGGGAATGTGCAGTGCTGCAATGAGCTGCAAATGAGGGCTGAAGTTTTGGCAGTGAGATGAACTGAAGCGGCTGAAAGTATGGTCTGAGATAGTTTTCCAGCTGCAGAAATAGTGCGAAAAGTGAGCAGAAATGGCGAGCCGGTGGTACTAGTTCCGGTTGCCGGATTTTGTAATCGAAAGTGGGGATCATAATGTTTCACTGAATCATGAAAGGGGTATGATTCAAAAACAAGAGTTGGAGGCCGGATATATGAGCTACATATCACGCTTTTGGGTACGTTTTCGCAAGAACAAGGAATTGGTTTAGGTGGTATTTTGTGATTGTTTGAATTGCAGAGATATGGAGATGAGCTGCTGGGAGTGTGCACTTGCTGGTGAAAGTTTTTGATGGTTCAGGTGGTCGGAGAAAAATATTCCGGTGACAAATTATGGCGACCGGTGACCGGAATCCTGTGATGACATCATCAATTCCGGGGGACAATTTTGGACCCGAAATTCCAGAGATATATTTATCACACATGGGATTGGTGGACGAGGAGATGGACGTGGAATTGAAGATTATGAGGACTTGACCTAATTTTGGGAAAGTTTCCTTTTGGGAGAAGCATATAAATAGAAATCTTTCTCTAAACCTAGATATATCTCCATTAGGGAGAGCTGCTGCTACTTTTGGTTCTAGGGTTTCATGATAGTTTCTTCTTTGATTATTATGATGATGATTTCCAAAAACACAAGTAGTTGATTTTATTATTGGTTAAATATGTAGTTGGATTTTGAAAACAAGTTTTGATCTTTATAAGTTAGTTTTCTCTCAAAACCATCGTTTACTATCTACTAATTATAATAATTGCATGATTGATGTATTGCAATATGTTTGAATGTTTGTTTAGTTGAGTCTAGAATTGATTGAACATACATCCTTATCTATAGCTATTTTAGGGTTTTCATCGAGCGATAACTTTGAATACAAGTAGCATGATATGATTATGGTTTGTAGTGATACACTCTTGTAATCTTATGTAGAAATTGACCATTGTCCGAATTGTCATGAGCAATGTATGACAATTGCATTGATTAGCCTATTTCCAAAACTTAATGCTCATAGGAATTGAACTTAATTAGCGCAAGGCGTTAGGTTATTCTTTAGGTACAATTCACATACGCAACTCTAATGTGTGTGTTGATAAATTTATGAAATTTACGGGGTATTCTTGCAATAAAGTATTCCAGGGCTTTTGATGATAACGGGATTAAATACGAATTCTATTCATACTTTCAAAAACTTGTTTACAATTGAAGATGAACCCTTTACCCAATATTTCACAACCTTGATTCGCGTGTTTACTTTTTATTGTTTTTCTTTTATTTTACTTTAATTTATAAAAAATCAGAAAACCCCCGGTGTTTTATATAGGAAACCGAAAATATATTGACAACCTAGTCCTCTCTGTGGGAGCGATACTTTCTTGCCCTTGCTATATTTTATATTTTGAGTAGTGATAAAGTAAATTTATTTTTGACGCCTATGACAGCGATCAAATTTTGGCGTCGTTGCCGGGGAAGAAACGGTTGTCACTTGTTTTTGGCTTCTTATTTTTGTTTTTAGTTTTGTTTCTTATTTTTGTTTTTCTTATTTTCTGGTTTTGACATAGTTTTGAGAACTATTGTTACATGGAAGGAGCATATTGGAGCAATGGATACGGTTTTCAACCTCCTCAACACTATGACAATTTCCCACCAACTTTGGGATACAATCAAAACCAATTTATTGTCTATGATGCATATCCTAGAGAACCTTATGGTGATTTTCATACATACCAACAACAACCTTGTAGTGGGTATGTAAGTCAAGCACCTAGGTGGGATAATTATACTTCTAATTGGCTTCATTCGAGTTGTATGGAGATTATGAATGGATTGCAAGATATGCAACAAAGGCTAGACCAACTTGACCGTAATATAGAGAACGTCGCACAAACCAATTTTTGGAACATTGTTTCTTACCCGACTCCGGATCGTAGTTATGATCATTCACCCATTCAAAGGGAAGAGTCATGGGAAAGAGACCCTATTGTAGCTAATGTTGGTAAGCATGTGAATATCAGGAAACTTGCACAGAAATTATACAAGTTGGAAGATGATGGAGCCTCATAAGAGCTTGTCGATGAAATTAGTAGGACCATTCATATAGAACTTAAACGACGTCGTGATAAAGGTTGGGAAACCGACGTCGATTCTTATTATGGTGAGTCCGAAAATGAAGATGATTGTGTTGAAAAGGACCAACCTTTGGAGATATTTGATGACGTTAGTGTAGTTGACTCAACTCTTGATCTTTATAATGATCAAGCACCTATTCAAAAGGTACATGAGTATGATGAAACTAGTGTTTTACAGATCTTTGCAACAAGGTTTGAGTCTAATGAAGAGGAGTATGTTGAGAATGAAACTGTTATGACCAATATTATGGAAGAACCAATTGAGCTTGCATATGATTGTAATAATGATGTTGATGCCGAGATTTTGGTTAAGGCAGAGACGGACGAAGAATGGTTGCAAGGTTTGATAGAGGACCATGATATACAAGAGGTGAATAATTCTCTTAAGTTTTTCAAGGATGAATAGGATTATGTGATACAAGAGATTGTGTGAGGTTTGTCTAACCCTTTGCATATTGTTTCTTCTCCTTTACCTCTTATTGGTTTGAATGTATGTGCTTCGAGAATATTGTTGAATGACTTTGTTTCTCGATATCCTCCATTAGAGATGCTTGATTCTCATACTATGTAGGTTTGTGAACAAGATACCGTGGAAGTACACACCTTCTATATTCTATATACACTTCCAAGTGTGGACAAGAATACGTGTGGGAGAAACTCTTATCGGTTAATAGCTTTAATTCTATTTTCTGGTACTAATATTTGTCTGAAGCTAGTGTTTGCAAAACAGGTGCTATGGGTGGATCCTCAACTTTTCCGATTATTGGTGTATGGAGAATTCGTCTTGCAAGTCGGGCAGACGACTTTAAACCAAATGCTAAATGGGAGGCAACCCACTGGTTTTGTGTATCTATCTCTATCTTTTTATTTCTCAAGTCTTTTATTCTTATTTTCTTATTTTGGATATTTGCATATCAAAACTCCATCTTTTAGAGATTTTTGAACAATTTAGAATAAACACTAGCCTTTCTAAGTAGATGTAATGTTTTCTTAACGATGAGGTGTATATATTGGCTGAGTTGGGATTAGATGCCAATTAAATAGCTTGTTTAGTGTTTATCCTATATTGTTCAGAAATAGCTATGAGTTGGAGTATCAGTTTTTATTATTATGCATTTGTATATATATCATGTTATGGATTTCCCACCTTGACTTTCTTTGGACGATTCAATTTACATTGAGGACAATGTAAAGTTTAAGTGTGGGGGAGTGTTCTCATATAGAGTTTTTAGCCTTGTTAGTTTTCCCTTATGTTCATACAAAAAAAAAAAAAGGAAAAAAAAAAAAGGAAAAAAAAAAAAGGAAAAAAGATAAATTTTTTTTTGCTTTATACACTCCGAAACCTAGAAACATGTGCCTTTAGGATGACACTATCAATCTAAATGGATGGAACCATATTGGCTGGAGGAGTTGAGGAACCCATTATTTAAAGGGACATAATTATTCAAGTGTTAGAAATAATATGATAGTTGTTACCATATCTCGGAATATCACCATATCACGTTCTATTTTTTATTTTTCCATATTTATCTATTGTTCTCTAAGTGATTTGGTGGGTCACTAAACATCGATTTGTTATTACTGCTAGAATGAAATAGTGTGATTGAGTTGCTAAAAAAGGAAAAAAAAAAAAAAAAAAGACCGACCAATCGGAATAAAAAAGACACTTGTGTGAAACGTTGTCCCTGTCTCCGTCGCCTAAACAAGCGTGGAATGCAAGATCCAAGGCAACTATCACATACTTGCTGACAAGAATCATGCGCTTGGATCCAAAAGATCCAATCATGCTGTCTCGAAAAAGAAAAAAAAAAGTGAAAAAGAAAAAGAAAAAGGAAAAGGAAAAGGAAAAAGAAAAAGAAAAGAATTTTTTATTATTATTGTGTTGAATAAAGTCGACTCCTGGTTCCCTTGTATATGCCGGTTGAGTTAATGTAGAATTAAGATTGTTGACCGCTGGTTCCCTTGTATATGCCAGTGTGTTGACACTAGAATTCAGACCAGTAGCTCAATCCAATAGGACGAATAGGTTCATCTTGGCGGTGACCTTCAGACAGATATGGGAAACACCGATCACTTATTAACATTCACAAACATCTACCTCTATATCCATCTTCTTAATCTTTTCATTGTGATTATGGTTAGTCATTTTCCGAGTATTGTGGTTTGTTCAACTTTCTGAGTAGAGCTTAATTTATATATATTAATTTGGATTTGTATCAGGGTACCTCCTCCAATAGCCATTTTGGATTCGTTCATAGATTTGTCACAGGTAGCTGGAGTTAGAAATATAGGTTTTGTAGGTAGACCTCTTGTAAACCTTCACGAGACTATAACTCGTCCACTAGGGACACCTAGGGGTTCAAAGGCTTGTTATTTATGCTAAAAGTGACCGTAGCCTCGACGACACGAAGTTGTATGTATGTTTTAAAATTTATTTTGTTTGTTTGCTCGAGGAGTAGCAAAGAATAAGTGTGGGGGAATTTGATAGGTTCCTAATTTACATCTTTTGAGTATCAATTTCGTATGCTTTTCTTATCTATTTCTCTTGTATTTTTGTGTGTTATGCTTCGTTTTTCTTTTTGTAGGTACTTTGGAGTCACGTGACTTAAAAGAACGAAAATAGGCGCTGATGATGTTGTTCGACGACCTTGGGAGTTTATGGAGCTGAAGAACAAAAACACCATGGCTTTAAAGTGTCAAAATAGATGAGCACCAGGAACTTAATACTCAGGGCCACCACCCCACTATATTTCACAAGTTAGACCTAGGTCGAACAAGATCTCACAGTTCAGACCATCACAGACTTGTCTCGTCTTAATGCACCAAAACCGCCGTCTGCTAGCCATGTTCCCAATGATGTTTTGCAAGGGTTTAGAGTGATTTTTGAAGTAAATAAGGGAATTATGTTTGGGTCTGTGACAAGAGGAAGTAATGTAAATCTGTAAGAATTTTGGGGTTTGTTTTGTCAACTGAACACAGGGAATGTGCAGTGCTTCAATGAGCTACAAATGATGGCTGGAGTTTTGGCAGTGAGATGAACTGAAGCGGCTGAAAGTATGGCCTGAGATAGTTTTCCAACTGCAGAAATAGCGCGAAAAGTGAGCAGAAATGGCGAGCCGGTGGTACTAGTTCCGGTTGCCGGATTTTGGAACCGAAAGTGGGAATCATAATGTTTCACTGAATCATGAAAGGGGTATGATTCAAAAACAAGAGTTGGCGGCCGGATATATGAGCTACATAGCACACTTTTGGGTACGTTTTCGCAAGAACAAGGAATTGGTTTAGGTGGTATTTTGTGATTGTTTGAATTGCAGAGATATGGAGATGAGATGCTGGGAGTGTGCACTTGCTGGTGAAAGTTTTTGATGGTTCAGGTGGTCGGAGACAAATATTCTGGTGACAAATTCAGGCGACCAGTGACCGGAATCCTGTGATGACGTCATCAATTCCGGCGGACAATTTTGGACCCAAAATTCCATAGATATATTTCTCACACATGGGCTTGGTGGACGAGGATATGGACGTGGAATTGAAGATTATGAGAACTTGACCTAATTTTGGGAAAGTATCCTTTTGGGAGAAGCATATAAATAGAAAATCTTTCTCTAAACCTAGATATATCTCCATTAGGGAGAGCTGCTGCTACTTTTGGTTCTAGGGTTTCATGATAGTTTCTTCTCTGATTATTATGATGATGATTTCCAAAAACACAAGTAGTTGATTTTATTATTGGTTAAAGATGTAGTTGGATTTTGAAAACAAGTTTTGATATTTATGAGTTAGTTTTCACTCAAAACCATCGTTCACTTTCTACTGATTATAATAATTGCATGATTGATGTATTGCAATATGATTGAATGTTTGTTTAGTTGAGTCTAGAATTGATTGAACATACATCCTTATCTATAGCTATTTTAGGGTTTTCATCAAGCGATAACCTTGAATACAAGTAGCATGATATGATTACGGTTTGTAGTGATACACTCTTGTAATCATATATAAAAATTGACCATTGTCCGAATTGTCATGCGCAATGTATAACAATTGCATTGATTAGCCTATTTCCAAAACTTAATGCTTCTAGGAATTGAACTTAATTAGTGCAAGGCGTTAGGTTTTTCTTTAGGTAGAATTCACATACGCAGCTCTAATGTGTGTGTTGATAAATTTATGAAATTTACGGGGTATTCTTGCAATAAGGTATTCTAGGGATTTTGATGATAGCGAGATTAAATAAGAATTCTATTCATACTTTCAAAAACTTGTTTACAATTGAAGATGAAACCTTTACCCAATATTTCACAACCTTGATTCGCGTGTTTACTTTTTATTGTTTTGCTTTTATTTTACTTTAGTTTATAAAAAATCAGAAAACCCCCGGTGTTTTATATAGGAAACCGAAAATATATTGACAACCTAGTCCTCTCTGTGGGAACGATCCTTTCTTTCCCTTGCTATATTTTATATTTTGAGTAGTGAGAAAGTAAATTTATTTTTGACGCCTACGACAGCGATCAAGTTTTGGCGCCGTTGCCGGGGAGGCAACGGTTGTCACTTGTTTTTGGCGCCGTTTCCGGGGAGGCAATGTGTAGTGAGATGGCAGGAAGCGTGGATGAGAGATACCTCATTTTATCTTTCATTTATGATATGTTCGCAACCAATCTGTTGTATGTACAAATTTTCAGAATCAAAAATACAATCACCATGACGGAGCTGCGAGAGTTACAAGAAGAATACATTGCATTAGAGGAGAAACAAAATGAGATGGAGTCATATCCCATTGCGAACACCAGTTCAGGTATAGCAAACGCAAATCTACTTCCCAGATTAATAAATACAGTAGCGAGCAATTCGCAGGTAAAGCAAGAAAAGAGTATGAATGATGATCAACAGAAATTAGTAGCTATGGGAAGCAGAGATCAAGAAGAGTTCGAAAGGGAAAGAAAATTTTTAGTCGAAGTGGAAATAATAAGATTCAAAGGCTTGATCATCCGCAAGAGACTTATGGTGGTCAGAGACAAAGTTATTATAGAGGTCAAGGAAGTCAGAAGATAATATGGGAAGAAATTAAGATGCCACCTCTAAATGCTAGCATAGAGAAAATTTGGGAGGCTATAATTTTGATGGAGGACATACCCGTACCCTGAAATATGGGAAAAGAGCCACACCCAAATAATCGAAGTCAAGAATTTTATTTTTATCATCATTTTCATGGTCACTCGACAAATGAATGCAGGAATGTAAAGAAAATCATTTTGAGGATGATAGATCAAGGAAAATTAAATCATTTCCTAATAATACATCCACAGCCTCAGCAATTACCTCCAGCACCAGAAATTCGCAGAGTGAATACAGCAAAAGAAGGAGAAACGTTTGTAATAGAAGTTGGAGAAAAAGCGAAGAATTTATTCTGTAACTCCATCATACATTCGTACAAGACTATAGAGGATTTCCATGACAATGTTCTAAGCAGAGTTTTCGCGAGAGATGCGGATGGGAGAGAAATAATGAATATTGCGAAAGCCTCGCCATTAGAAGAGTTGCAAAAGCAAATTATTTCTTTCACTGCACAAGAAGTACATGAACCTGGAGAGATGCATGATAACCCACTAGTGGTAAGATTAGAAATAAATCCAAAATAAATAGAAGAAGAAGATGAAGAAGATGAGGATGGTGAAGCTGAAGATTCTTGGGCCATTAACAGAGTTTTAATTGACACGGGAAGCTCAGTGGATATCTTATTTTATCATACTTACAAAACCATGGGAGGAAGAGATGAGAATTTAATACCATCAACTTATAAGATCTATGGTTTCAATGGTACTGCCAATAATCCCAAAGGGGAAATTACAATGCGAATTCCATCGAAGGGGATATCTTCCAAGATTCAATTTTGTGTTGTTGATGTAGAATCGCCATACAATGCCTTGACTGGACGACTTTGGCTGCATGGGATTCTAGGTATAGCGTCAACTTTCCACCAGTGCATTAAATTTTTTCATCCTAGCGGTGTTGGAGTTATAAAGGGAGATTGGACTGAGGGAAAAAAGTGCTATGAAATTGATATGGAATCTTGCGAGGAAAGGGCTACGAAGAACAAAAACTAGAAACATAACATCAAACAAAAGCAAAGAAGTGAAAAGCTGATGGTTAATACAATAGAACGGCGAGAAGAAGGAATGCTGCGAAGTCAACATGTGCTGGAGAAAATGTAGCAAAGCGCAACAAAAAAAGCAGAAGCAGAAAATAGTAAGTAGAAAAGGTAAAATTTCTAGATCATAAAATATAAGGGATGTATGAATAATTTGTTGAAGAAAACGTTACAAAAGGAATGTTTTGATTCAGTGAAAAAGATGAAATTGAAAAATTGTACAAGAGCTCAAATGAAAAAAGAGAAAATCAAAGAAACATGAAAATTTCGCTGAAACGCAAATAAAATTTTGCAGAGATATATTAGAATGGGATGAACCTTTATGGCGTACACCCTAGTTCGCGGATAAAATTTCGCAAGAGGCAAATGTAAGACCTAAAGTGCGTCATATAAGGGGGTATCTCTTTGCATGGCTCAGGGATAAGGTTATACCACTGCTGGAACCTGAGTCATGGAGATTTGGGGCCCATGAAAGCCTATCCTGGAGAGGTACCTTGGATTTCCAACTATATATATATTAACAGTTGGACGACCAAGGGTCTCTTCTAAGGAGTGCAGAGTATGACCAAGGCGCTGAGGTACACGGTTGAGCCAAGAGTGCCCGGGATGGATGAACCTACCCTGGCCATTCTTGGAAAGTCTTGGCTATGATGCACCCGGCCCGAAGAAAACCCCACTTAGGGTGCAGTCTCGTAACTATAAGCCATATAGGCAAAAAGTATAAGAGGATGCGAAAACAACTGGTTGTTGTTAAGACCGGATGGGAGGAGCTAGTCTTGTATGACCTATGTACGCCTCCTTAAAGGGGAAACCAGTGGGAAGATAAGGGCGACACCCTCCATTAGGGAGCTGACAGTGTCAAAAAAGACGCAAATGTCATGAGGCTTTATATTCGCAAGATTATTTAGGCTTGTCATATTTGTGCAATAATAATACAGAGGCAAAAATCCATGAGAAAAAGATAATATGAGCTCCATGGGTTTTTACATGAAAGTGTAAAGACGTCCTGCGATTTCATCGCAAGACGACAATGTCATGGGGCATTGTCTTCGCGAGAAGACTTAGGCCTGTCATATTGTCGCAGAGAAATTGACAAAGCACGGATAAGGCAAGATCAATGGGTCTTTTCATGCGAATGTAAGGACCTCCTGCAATTTTGTCGCCAACACAAAACGTGGCTAAATAAGACCTTTAACTAGGAAGGCAAAATAAGACCACAAGAGATCAAGATTGAATGACTGCGAAATTTACGCAGAAATCCTGAGATTATGTAGATATGACTTGCGATATTTACGCAGAGATTGAGGCAAAAATTTACAAACAGATCTTATTCAAAATTAATCTGTTCAATCTTTCATATTGCAGATGAATAACAGAGGAAAGTATGGGAATAAACAGAATGATACAATTATTATTCATCTTTATATGACAGATTTACGCAAATCTTTAGATGACAGATTTACGCAGATATTAAAAATTAATAAGCATATTGATTAACCATATTGCAAAAAGGAATTGTTTTCTAATGTATGCAGATAGAAACAAAAGTAATCTATAACATCAAGGAACCTTAGAAGCTAGAGAAATTCGCAGCAATGTATTACAAGGAGAAAGAGATGAATGTACAGATATTACAAAGAGATTTAAAGAGAAGATAAAGCTATTTTGATCCTTCATTATATTCACCAGAGTCCCCCTCTTCATATTCATCTTCGTTATGTTCTTCATCTTCTTCAGACTCTTCAGCTTCGCTATAAGAGATGATAATATTAGGGACGTTCTCTGGAATTTCATTCGCGAGATAAGGATATGTAGAATGGGGAATTTTATGATCATCACAGACCATTTTAATAGAATCATTGTGAACACCCACAAGAGTATTGCTAAAATTCGCCAGAGTAATCTGAAGTTGCTTTTTGAACTTGGAGCATTTCTCGTTGCGAGAAGACAGAAGTTTTGCGAGTTTCCCTTTCTCTTCTTCCAATTCTCCAATTTTTTGGCGAAAATTTTCTTCAGATGCTGCGAACAAATGACAACACATTAATAAAATAGCGGAGAATCAGTTAAAAGATGGATTAATGGAAAAACAAGAATAACCACATTCTCTTTCAAAGATCATACATATCCTTAATCAAGGCAGAATGATCAGCTTGAAGACTAACATCTACGCCTAAATTATTTCTGGCGATATCAAAAATCTGTGCAGCCTAGGATAACTCATCATCATTACTAATGAGAAGACGGGAGCGAACTTGATTTTCCTTTTTCACAAGAGAATTATTCTCGCAGATAAGTGTGTCCCTTTCAATTTGAATATTGAGAAGAGTTTTATGGAAATCTGCTAAATCTTGAGCACTATTTTTAGCAATGAGGTCTTTTTCATCAATAAGATTACTGTACTTGGTTCTTAATATATTAGTTTCCTCTTTTGAGTCAATATAAAGGCGCTTAAACTTATTGGTTAAACCCAAGTTGAATCTATGTTCAATTTTTAAGAGAAGAAGTTTGGATCTAAGTTCATCTATAGAAAGAGATCTAATTTGATCATCTGAAAGGCTACTTAAAGAATTATTAAGGCGATCAAGAAGGGTATCCTCATCTACAGGTTCAGGAAAAGAGCGGAGGAATGTAGCCTCATCAGTAAGACCATAAACATCTGCAAAAATGGTTGCTTGAATAAGCTAAAATAGAATAAAATAATTAAGAGAAAAAGGGAAGAATTCATACCATAGAGTTGTTGGTTAGCTTTTTCAAGATCAGATATCTTTTGCTTGTCACTCGAAGCATCGATTTCTAGCTGTTTATTTTTCTTGCGAAGTTCAGCAATTTTAGCTTCCAGTTCTCCATCTTTCTTGCGAAGATTAGCAGATTCAAATTTTAATTTTTCATTTTTCCCGTGAAGAACAACATTCTTCTTTTCAAAAGTTGCACGTCTCCTCTCCAGGTCTGAGGCAACAGCAAAAGAAGCTCTTCCAGCCTGCGAAGGAAAGCAAAAATTATCAAGACAAATATAAATTAAAACATGGCGAGGAAATTAGAATACACAAATGTGGCAAAGAAATGAGAACATACTAGAGTGCTAAGTAAATGTAAGAAACTTGGAGATATAGATCTTGAAACCCCGCGAAGAGATTCATTATTCTCCAAGAGAGGGGGATCATAGATAGTTGCCATAGATTTGCAAGCTTCAGCAAGAGGAGTATTGCCAATCCATAACATAGTATCAGAGAATATGCTGGAAAGCTGAGACATAGAAGACTCAGGTTGGGAGAATCATCATCGCCATCATCATCGTTATCATCGCTATAACTCTCGCTGGACTGAAGAGTTGAAGGAGATGGGGATTGCATTTTTATTTTCTTTGAAAGAGGAGCGCCAGATTTCTTCTTGCAAGAAGCATCAGATTTCTCCTTGCGAGCAGCACCTTTGTCTTTTCCTTTGGTCCTCACAACTTTAACAAGTTCTATTTCTTCAATAACCTTTAAACACAGATAAATATAAGAAATAGAGGCAACAATATATTGTTAAGAATCACAAAGGAATATTTCTTACTTCATATGTGAGTAACTTAAGAGCTGATAAAGGACTGGGTTTCCCAAGCTTCTGGTAGCTAGCTTTCAGTATTTCAATCTGGTAAATATGGAGGGATCAGCGAGAGTATATATAAAAACATGAGGAAAATAATAATGGAAACTTAAACAAAAATTTCGGGAATTTACCTCTGTATTCTTTTCAGGCCATCTGAACACCCATGGTTGGTATTCTGTGAGATTCGTAGGCAAAGAGTGAGAACCAGAGATGTATGGACCCCCTAGAAATAATGGGAAGATACACCATTTGTCATCATTAGAGTGGCGAGGAGATGAATTGTTGCCCGGATGCCAGTCAATGTCCAACATAAGAACTTTGTCTTCAGCAACATCATCCTTTTTTTGTAAGCGGACACCCCAACAAGTGCTATCCTTCCTCATGGGGATTATTTCATAATTCGCGAAGAAATTATCTACAATATACTTCGCAGGAACAATTGGAACATCTTTGAATTTAGGGTTCTTCACTTCAGGAGGGTAAAGAGATTGCTTACCAGCACCGCGAGTAGCAAGCTCAAGCATCAAACGAATACAATCCCCACTCAACTGATATATAGTCCGCGAGAACTTCGCATGAGAAAGTATTTCATAGAATAAAGGAAGCTCAGGGTTGTAAAGAGGAATGGGAAGGCCAGCTTCAAGTTGACCTAATGAGACTATGATCTTCTCACCATTACACGGATGATCAGAAAATAATTTAATGGAGAGCTCAGCCCTAGGGTTTTGATCAGGAATGGTGGATAAAGTAAAGCCTCTATCTTGAAGCTTCTTTTGCATCTTTTCAAAGGCAATTAGATTTTTACGACCTGCTGGAGGCATCTTTAGTATGTGAATGAATACGTGAACGGTTGAAACGCAGCGGTTGAAAAGGACGTGTCAGAAATTGAATGGATGAAAAGATACGTGTAATAAATCTGGCGAAAAATGCAGAAACGTGTCAGAATAGAAGAATGTGAAAAGATGAACAACTGCGGCATTTTAAAAGAATTCAATTCTAATTATCTTTTCCCCTCCGCAGAAAATACATGAGAAGAGGCAAGATGTAGGATCATAATATCGCCACAACAGTGCTCTTGCGAAATTTATAAACAACATTTATGCGAACTGTTCAACAACACTCTGCGAGCGTCGCGGACTAACTCAAAGAATGATGTAACGGATGACGGTAGCAGAAACACGGGAAGTGCATGATGATCCTGTGAATATTACAACATCTGCGAGAATAAGCATTACAACTGCTGCGAGAATATCGCGAGTCAGATCCGAAATTAAAGGACAACTTAGATGTCATCCACTATGTAACTACCCTATATAAAGAGAACTATTAGACCCAGAAAGGGAGATCAATTTTTAAGTGTTGAGAAAGTTTTGAGGAGAGAGAAAATTCTTGTGAGCGGTTGTATTCTTGATTTCTTCCATTTCCTGTAACATTTCTGAGAATTAATCAATAAAAGTGTTGTTTTTAATCTTCAAATATGTGTTGATTATTATGAATTCTTGTGAGGGGTGTAGTGTAGGAATTCCAGCAACTACAATCACGCCAACCCGTATATATTTGCTGGAATATGGGTCATATCTTGGCCTTTGCTGATTTTGGTACAAAACAATTTCTTGCTCAACTTCTTCGGTGTATGATGGTATTACAGCCACTGTTATTTGTTGCATCATCCTCTCCATGTTACTTATCATATATTCCAAATGTGAAGAATCACCAACTTCAATCACTTTCCTTACCATTGGTTCATCTCGAGTGTAGAATTATTGTGTGTTTGCATCCATGTTCTCTAACAAGCTTGTAGCTTCAGCAATGGTCTTATCGGTGAGCGCACCACCACTTGCGACATCGATCAAATTTCTATCATTAGAAAGCAACCCCTCATAGAAATATTGAATCACAAGTTGATCACTGATTTGGTGGCGATACTCATAGAGAGTCTCTCTGGATACTTGCCTTATACCACAAATCTCCTTGCGAATCACTGCTGCTTTTGATGCTGGAAAATACTTCTCAAGGAATAACTTATTTATCCCATTCCATGTGGTTATACTCCCAGGAGGTAAGCAAAAGAACCATTCTCCTGCAGTTGCTTGCTTCAAAATAGTCACAACATGATGGAATTGTTTCAAGTGACGATTAGCATCTTCTCCCGCTAAACCTTTGAATTTGGGCATCAAGTGAATCAATTGCGGCTTCAACTTAATGGTTCCATTCAGCTGAATACGTAAAGGTTGTTGGTCAAGGTTTGGAAAAGTGAGCCCCTTGAGAGTTCTTGGAGCAGGTGGTCGACCTCCCATTATGTTGTCTTCCTCTTTTTCCAAGTCCAAGAATTCACTTGGTGAAGAACTAGGAAGAAGTGGAGTATTGACTGCTCGAATGAAGTCTTTTAGTAAAGTGCCCGAATGAAGACGTATACCAATAGGACTTGGTTTGCCTTTTCCAAACATTCACCAAAGAAATAGTAACTGAAAATTAGATTCTATAAGATTGAATAAGTAAACTGAAATTAAAAATAAAAGCAAAAGTAACAACTAAGAATAAAAATAACAACTAAACTTGCCACTGCCTCCCCAGCAGCGGCGCCAATTTTGACGTGGTGTCAACTTGCAAATAATATTTTTTACTTCTCTTTACACTAGAAAGTAATATAATGAAAGCAGATTCGTCCCAAGGGAGGCATGAATAAAAAGTTATTATACAAATATTCTTAGCAAAGAAGATTTTTGTTGTAGAAATTCTGAAAATCACAAAGTTGTATTCAAATATGAGATGAAATTGATTAAGGATTCATTCTCGACCACGAAACATAAACCAAATTGATATATAACAGGTTCATCACATTATCTTGTTACTGATAACCCTAGGATAATTAGTACGCTCGACTATCCTGTTATTATCTACTAAGCTCACCGGATACGGAAGCGCTCAACTACCGGATTCTACTTATTCAAGTTACTTAGAGGTACACTTACTAGGTATGATTCAAACAAGTGCTCTAAGTTTTGTGAGATAAGATTTTTCCTAGTGATGAACTCGAAAGCATGAATCACATACTAGTGTCAATTTCTACATACGGGTACTTAACAAAGTCCCATCATCAATACCCATATATTTCTACTTGTGTTTATATTTCTAGACAATTACGGGTCGAAGAAAATCTAAACTAGCAATAGGATTATGAATCAACTATTTAATTTTGAACTTAGAAAATCAACAAATAATCCATAAACATTATTGGAAAAGTAGAAATCAAACAATAATGAAACTTGCGAGAAAATGAGCTATTGCATATCAATCATGAGTTCATATTTTGGGCTTTGAAATCACCCCCAATCAAAGATTGTTTTAGCCACTCATAATAATGGAGTTCATCATAATATTATAGAAATAAAATAAATAAGATGAAACAAAACCAAAGAAAACCCTAAGATATCCGGCTCTCTCCAAAACTCCAAGTAGAATACGTGATATCTCCAAGTTGTAAAAGTCCTCCCTTTTATGTCTCTTCTTAGGTCAAGTCTTCAAAGGTCCAATAGATAGAATTCCACCAAGCCCGTGTATGAGAAAAAAACCATGTGAAAATCTGCCCAAAAAGTGATCGGGAATTGGCCGGAATATCATCGGGAAAGTTATCGTAAAGTAGCTCAGGTGACAAGAAAATGAATCTCAGGTGACTGGTCAAACTGACAGTCAGTCGTTAAAACGGACGGACGACTAACGACGTCCGAGTCAGGGTCTGAATAAGAGCTGAGTCAGTATCTGATTGCCAAGCCAAAGTTATCTTTCCAGGGCCAAAGTACTGATACGCCATCTTGGCACATCACTGATTCATATCCATCCATACACCAGGACACCACCTGCAACTGCATTCACCATGTTCAAGCCATTGTCATACCACCACACCCATCTTCTCTACTTTCCAGTTCCACCTCTCATACTCAGGCCATACTTCACTGCATATCCTCTGCAACATCTTATACATTCATTCATCTCTGACCCCTGCTCCTTGTATTCAATTGTTCTTGCATGCAGTACCCTCAAGTCTCTGTAACATCAAATTTAGTCTGCAATTCATTAAAACCATCCTTTCATTCTTAGTACTACTTCAAGATCATTTGCAATCTCATCTTAACCATCAGCTACTTATCATTTTGTAGCTTTAGCTCCACCAGAATCATCATCTTACACTGCAACATTATCACCATCCATTCCACCTGCACAACAACAGCTCATTCACGTCAGCCAGTTCAGTTCAAAATGTTCACCACTTCAGTACCACCATCAACTTCTCCTGCAATTTCAGAACAGCTTCATTGCAAACCTAAACATACATCTAATTAGCAGCAACAAACCAACTGAAGCTCACTTCGTCCTTGCAGTTTCTTGTAGTTGCACTCAGCTTTAGAAGATCCAACTCATTTTTTTTCACACATTCATCCATCATCTGTATTTCTCATGCAGTGCTTCACAGTGACCTCCACCTGCAACTTTGGCAACATCATCCTATTCTGTTCAGAACACCAAGCACCAACACTTTCTCCACCTGCCATTACTTGCAACTACCATTTTATCAGATCTTTAACAACATCAAATCTGTTGCTTCCACCTTCTCAAATCCACAATACCAACACCACCTAAACCATCCAGAACTACCCACAACCACTGCAACCACCAGTTCAACACCAATACAATACACCCATCACTATTTGTGCAGCTGCCGTAATTTATAACCCAGACCTAGGTATTCATCTATACAACATCATTATCTGTTTTGTGATATTTTTACTGGAAACTCATTAACAAATCCCCATCAATACATCTTGTCATTATTATCCCTAATTCCGACAAAAACCCCCATCTCCTTTGGTCATTATTAGCCCTAATTCCTCATGAATCAGCCTTGCTGACCAGTTCATCATCATTAAAAACAATCAATTCCTATCTGCTTTCTTCACGATTTAAACAAAGAATCAATCAAAATCTCACCATTCTCGATCTTAGTTCAGAACAACATCTTTTCAATTTCTCCTTGAATTTTTCACGAATCGAATATAGTCGAAACAGCTGAGTAGCCACACCCGTTTCTCTCTTCTCTGAATTTTAGATAGGTTGTAATGAAATCGAGATGGAATTTCCTCTCTTTTGTGGTTGTGTAATGATTAAAAATTATATAGGCACCTACAATACTGATCCAGGCCACCAAATAACAGCTTATCCTTTGCTTGGCTCCCCATAGTGCTTGTATCTGAAATAATGCTTTCGCCTTTCTTGCTCCAAATGAACTTTCTTCTTCCTCGAATTCTTCCACCAGGAGCAGCCGCCTCTTACTTCTCAAACCTACTTCTTCTCTTCAATTTCTCTTCATCACTAAAGCTGTCATGCTATTCAGACAATAATTTGCATCACTAAAGTTGACATGCATTTTAGACATAAATGAAGAAATAAAAGCAAATAATGAGAAATAATATCGCCTCCAACAACATTTGCACCTTTTTTCCTTGTTTATTATTCTTATTTTCTTCCAAATGACTCCAAAGTACCTAAACACTCAAAAGCAAACATAAGATACATAATTTTCAAGAAAACTTAACAAACAAAGCATAAATATTAGATAAATATTAAGCTGTTTTAGACACCTATCAGTATTAAAGAGGTTTTGATGAGTACTAACCTTCCCATTTGATTAAGATATTTAGTCATCCATCCTTACGCCCTTTGTGCTAACCATTGAAGAAGTGGATCAAAAATATGTCTGAAGGTTCTTCCGTTTGTTAATTGTACTCCCAGGTGTTGATGGTGGATTTTCATTTAAGGTTAAAATTTTAAAACCCAAAAAATTATGCGCTAACATCTTGTAAAAGATAAGGCCATTAATAAGTGATGGATACTCCTTCACTTTACTAATTCACCTAGAATGGAGCATGTGGCAAAAATCCCATTCTGTGAATAAAATACACGAAATTCATCCAGGTTGGTTCATGTAGCAACAATCCCATATACCCTGTGAATTTGCAGCATTATTAATTAATGCGCTACCAGCCTTGTATTTCCTGTACTCATTATCAGTGTGGCATGACGACTGAGTGTTGCTCTCAGAAGAGCAACATGAATCTCCAAGCATTATAATGAAAGCATGTACGAAATACCCGTACAGGCTGCAACTCTCGGTGTGTTATACTATCCCGATTGAGCCACTCTCGGTGTGTTATACTAGCCCGTTTGAGCATCCGGCATGTCCGTATCAGTCTGGAAATGATCACGACCATCCAACTCCACCAGCACGATTGGATGGCCCAGATCGATTCCATAACCCCCGAGTAGGTATGGAATATCCGCTTCCGAACCAATGCGGGCCCCGCATGGTTGGCCTCCCCGAAAGATTGGCCTAGCTTGCCAAAACGTCCAAACCAAAGCAGTATGTACGAAAACTCTAAATTAGGGTTTGCGGCACATTACATGTGTCGCAAAACAGTTTCAACCATCCATCTTCGCAGGTATAGATGGAGGGTGTAAATGTAGATTCAAAGGGCCCAGAGCATGTCAACACAATCACCGTGGGCCCACCTACATACCTGACCGATCGGTCATGACCAACCATGGTTGGTAATCCCGATTCGTACGCCCGAATAGAGCATGACGCACAACCGTGAAACCAAAAATTAGGGTTTTTGAGCATCACGAGCGTCAATCTTCTCCGAAACGAATGGAGGGTCCAAGATTAGATTAAGCAGGTCCGGTTATACCAACATGACCATCGTGGACCCATCTATCCCCTCACCTAATCGTCTAAGGCATACCATGCCTAGTTATCCCAAATCGTCATGTAGTTGTAGGATTTCCCACACTACACCCTTGTCAAGAATCTATGAAAACTAAGTCATAATTGTGGATGAACAAAAACACTTTTATTAATTCACTTTCAGGAAGATTTACAAGAAATATCAAAACTCAGAAGTACAAATTTCTTTCTGGAGTTTCTCTCTCCTCAAAATTCTCTCAACTCTCAAAAGTACATCATCC
>JAJJWX010004096.1:0-105912 GCA_023529315.1 Papaver bracteatum | reverse complement strand
AAACCGGTGAACCAGTAAGGAAAACGGTCTGATTCATTACTGACCCATTAACTTGTTTAAAAAACCAGGGAACTGGCAGAACCGGGAGGTTCAACCAGTGAACCGTGTGACCCAGCTGGGTTTTATACGGTTCAACCGGTGGTACTGTTTTTGTTTTTCTTTTCGTCCAAAGAACTCGATTAATGGGAGATTTGATTTTCTGATACGATTAATCCGATCTGATGTATTTCCAAAACTTGAAGTTTGTTAAAAGTACAATCATGATTTGCTTTGTTGATACCATATCAGAGAATCAACTACCAAGCAAATCAACTCTCGAAGGATAATGGGTTTGATGTGAAACTTAAAACTAAAAAGAGGAAATAAAACAAAAATTACTAAGATCTATATCCCCATCGAAGCTAGTGCATAACCGAAGATAGAAGAAGCGGAAAAAATAGAAAAAAGGACAGAGAAGAGAAAAAGAGGTATGGAGTCTGTGAATGGGGAAGAAGACGCACAAACTTCTTTTAGAGGTTCCAATGGCATAAGATGTAAATAGTTAAAATAATAGGGGGACTATGTTCGAAGCAATTTGGACTTTGGACGTCATATTAAACAAGATCTCAGGGATATAGTCCATCGTCCCATACCTTAAATAATTGTTCCTGTAAGGTATTTAAATCAGCAAATCAAGTAGCTTGTGTAATGTGTATACATCCGACCCAGTGACCCCCGTTCAAACCACTGGTTAAACCAGTTGACCCTGATCCAGTGAATTTTCCGGGTTAATGACCGGTCCGGTTTTTAAAACATTGGTTTTTTCCAATATTTCATTCTATACGAGTAATTAAGGTGTACTTCCAACATTATATAATAGTATGTCCTCCCAAGACCATTTTGTATAACAAACCAAACTATCAAATTGATTCATTTAATAATAACTTAACAAATAACAAACCCAGTTTTTTCTAGGACCCTCAAATTTTTTTTTAACTTATGCAGCCATTTTTATTGAAAGTTTTAATCAACCAATTCTAAATGACATTGTTTGTTTTGCAATTTAACAGCAGCCCCAACCCCTAGCATGCCTTCTTGGAGGTTTTTATCAGCAAATTGTTGCTTGTATTTTCTTTTTTCCTCGTCTATAAGACATAAATATCGCTCAATCTTTGTTATCCAATTATGCTATTCTCTACCAATTCAACTGGTGCTGATATGTGGAAAAAAAGATCATGACCTATGTTTTAAAAGGCAAGCTAGGCGCTGGCCTAGGCGTATGAGTTGCCCAAGGGACTCCCAAGACTCGGAAATGTGAAAAAAAAAATTAATAATTTTTTTGGGCGCCTCGCCTAGCGCGTAACACAACATGGATCATGACTTTTCTAGGTGTTGTATTGTTGTTCTTCCTGTTTTCCCAGACTCATAACTAAAAAACAACAAAACAATAGAATGATTCCTTATCAATTATTATATATGAAAAGGTGTTACGTTAAACTAACAAACCTATCATTAAAGAAATGCAAGGAAAAGAAGCAAAACGTTATGCAAAAATTAAAACTAATTTTCACGATTTGCTCTAATGAGAGCTTTTAACTAAAGAGGGAAATCATGACTTGAGTTATGCCGGAGTCTAACATCATTTTGCTAGAATATCAGCCACATTTATTAAAAATTTTAAGCAAGCAATTCTAAATGACAGCAGCCCCCTAAGCTACCGGTGATTGAGAATCTGATTTTGCCTTAATTAATCGCCTCATAAGCCAGCTTCTTATCTTCAATTTTCGCAGCGATGCAAGAATCTTCTGATACTCTTCATCAGCACTCTCATCTTCTCCCTCCTCCGAAATATCATGATTTTCAGAACCTTCTCCATTCAGCATGCGCCGATAATGACTCATGAACGGCTGCCAACAACCTTCCCCACCAGCTGCAACAAATTCCCCAAAGGCCACTGTCATATCACCATAATATTCTACTATATATTCAATTTGTTCTTTGAATTTCTCCAGCTGATACGGATAATCATCATTTTCATTGTCGTCAAGACCCAGTTTTTCCATTAAGGGACAGAATTTGTCCGCAAGATCCTTGACAGCATCAAGAGGAGGTATCTTACCTCTTTCTACGTTGCCCTGAGCGTTGCCTATTTTGGAATAAACATCCGCAATATCATTTTTCAGATAATCATAATCGCCAAAGTTATGTGCTGCTTCTCCACTAAATTTCCTGAAACAGTTTGTTGGGATTTGGGGAGGTGGAGAATAATTAAAAGCAGTTTTTTGGTTAAGTAGGCCCTAGGTTTGAATTCCTGGGTATAAAAGACAAGCAAACTTTACCAACCTTTCAAATAGCCAAATATTTGAATATACGGTTCATATAGGCATTGTGGGCATTCTGCCCAAGTTTAGCACAAATATCTTATAGCTAAGTTACCATTATGCCCAACACCATCGTAACCTCCCTCTTCAGTTTCTTCTTGCCAACTCAATCGTCCTCTTCGATTCCTTCGCCAACACCATGATCAACACCAGCAGCAAGAACACCACCACCACAGCACCAACGCCTCCACCGTCACCAACATAGCCACCACCACTCGCACCAACAACAACACCTCCAACACCATCGTCATCACTACCACCACCAACATCTAACTTTGGATAAGTGGTGATTTGTATTGTGAACTCTCTGTTTATTGATTGAGAGTAAAGTTGAAGAGGCTTTGGTGCTGGTTTATGGGTAAGGAAAGAGGTCGATATTTTACAGATCAAAAAAAAAAAAATCAGGAAAAATTAGGAAAGTTAGGTTGCTGAATTCAGTAATAACTGTTCTGATGGCTGGTTTTAATTGAAGGAAATGGTGGTGATGGATTTGTCTGCGGGAATTAATAAATCAGTAAAGGTTATCTACTGCAAGTTATTAATGGTTTGTGAATCACAAAATCATGGTTGTTCGTTCATGTTTTTACAATTGATTTGGGGGTTTCTTGAAATAAACGTAAATTGGTTCAACAACAACAAATTTAAATGTGACAGCAACATATTTTGGTTCGCTTTTGAGATGTTAATGGAGATGAGATAGAGATTTCAAGGATATACAAAAATATTTGGGTGAAATCAATACATGGAAGAATTTGGCATTGGTAATTGAGTAGATCGATATAATATAGGTGGATTAATAGATTTTTAAAGTTTAAAAAGAAATTGGAGTTGGGTTCCGTTCGATTTTGAAACTCAGCAAGAGAGAACACCAACTAAGAGATGTACATCGTTGTTTATTCTTCTCTTTTAGCCGTCGTCGTCCATACAGTCAACAAACGATATGCTGTTCCGTGTATATACTCTGATAATGATTGAGAAAATGAAATGTTTTGAATGATTGAATGTCTTAGTAAATATGGGTTACTGTGAAATGCATGGAAGGATATGATGAATGGCTTAAAAATCAGTAGATAGCACATCACTTCAAACCACTATTTCTGCATCTAAAGTGCTTGATAGAATGCCGGAACAAACATAGTTTGATTGATCACTGTCAAATGCTACTTTGCAGGAAAATGGGTGTTTGCCAAAGTTGCACCTGGGTGCATAATACACAGTCTGGCATGAAAATACGTTTTTGTAAGGTTGCACCTGGGTGCATCATGCATATTTCTAAGGTTGCACTAGGGTACATCATGCATATTTCTAAGGTTGCACCTGGGTGCATAATGCACAATCTGACAAGATACAGATTTTACAAGGAAAATATATAAGGGCTGAAATTTTCTTCCAATAAGGGATACTATTAAATTGATTTTCGAATCAAATTCTACAAGTATGTTTTTATTTGGATCATATCAAATGATCCACATTCACAATTAAGAAACGAAATACAACTAAAGAACACCAAAAAGATAAAAGTTTCACAAATAAAAAACATATTTCTAAACTAAATGACATCATTGGTCTTCTTTCTTCCAGCAACTTCTTTCATATGGGAGAATCTTATATACATATTGTACTCGTTCTGTCATGTCCTCACCTTTTCCATTACATTTTCTTGACTTAGAAATTCATACCCACTTTACATCACTCAATCCATGAAGTACTGAACATACATTGTTGGAATCGTCGCCACTGCAAAACCATCAAATTATGTGTTTAGACCAAGATGAAAAATAAACAAAATGTAACCAATTTTGCACCCAGGTGCATCTGAGCTTACTCTAAGGTGAAAAGCAAACTTAACCAAATCTAATCAAGATGCACCCAGGTGCATCTGAGTTTACTGCAAGATAGAAATTGAATTTTAACCAAAGTTAATCAAGATGCACCCAGGTGTATTTTAGTTTAATGCAAGATGAAAATTCAAATTTGGTTTATAATTAAGATATTGAGTCTTAAATGTATCATATAAGATGTTATAACTCAAGAAGAGTGAGCACATGGACAAAAACAATATCGAATAAAATGATGCAGTTGGGGGAGAAATGTGCTAGTGTAAAATTATAATAAAGTCATGATAATTAATGCTTGCACACGTTATATGACTACCGACGACAACCAAAACTTAACAACATTGCGAAATTTAATCAATATGTACCCAGGTGCATTGGAGTTCCCTGCGACATGCAAACCAAAAATAGACAAAAAATACTCCAAATGTACCCAGGTGCATCTGAGTTCACTACAATATGAAAACTAAACATACCCAAAATACCCAAGATGCACCTGGATGTATCTGAGTTCAATAGGAATCATACTCTTGGACTAAATATCATCTAACATTAACATCCTTCTAAAACCAATTACCATTATTGCACAAGAACCATTTAAAACTACTAATCATTATCATATTGCAGAACAACTAATTTTTGTTAGTTTTTTGGCTCCTATATGATTATAACTTAACCGTTAGTGTGGTTTAAACAATATGCAGAATATGTACATAGCCAAATTTACCAAAGATGCACCCAGGTACATCGTAGCTCAGTGCAACATGCAAACCAAACTTACCCAAATTTATCCAACATTCACCTAGGTGCATCTGAGATTACTGCAACATGTGAACTAAACATAGCCAAAAATACCCAAGATGCACCCAGGTGTATCTCAAATCCCTAACCAAGTTCAATGTAATCACACAGTATTTTCACAAACTTAAGAATCAACCAATTGATACACCTAAAGTTTCATTTCAACAACAGATACAAAACCTAATTTCAAAATAATTACCTAATTGATAACCTAATGTTCCATTTCCTATTTCATAAATCAAAAATTAAAAAAAAAAAAAAAAAAAAGGGTTAAGAGCTTACGAGTTTTAGGTCCTTCGGTGATCATCTTTGATTCTATGATGAAATAAACAACCTATTTGATCTTTACGGAATTGAATTGAGAATTTTAGAAAAATTATGGCATCTCTGTTGTCGGAGTAGATTCAGAAGATGGTGTTTACGAATTGATTTTTCTCGAAATAGTGTGATATTCTTGATGTATACGTTGATGGTGGAGAAGAAGAAGAAGAAGAAGTTGGTGATGGTGGTGGTTATGGGGACGACGACGACGAAGAAGCATCCTGGGTTTTTCTGTAACTGTAATAAGAAGAAGAAGGAGAAGAGATATTTTGTGACGATATGAACGAGGTTGAAAAGATATTTTAAACCCGGAAGGGTACGATGGTCTCTTTTGTTCTATGTCTTTTTCACCCAGCCATATACTTTAGCAGTCCATTTCTACCGGACATTAGGGGCTTATGGTTATATGACCCATTTTCCGAAACTAAAAGAGTGGTGGTGGAATTCTGAGATAAACGGTGTTATTAGGTTTGAAGAAGAACCTAGATTATTATTAGAGATTAATGACGACGAAGATATGGGTTTTGATGATCTTGTAAATAGGTTTTTCTCAAGAGTGATGATGATCTGCAGACAGAAGAAAATCTTGAAGAAATTTGATTCATAATTTTTACTGGAAGAAGGGGAAAAGAAACCTAATAAATAGTGGAGGAGTCGTTCTACTGGGGTTACATCGGATTTATACCCCGGTTTTTTACACCCCATCAGTTAAAACCCTACTCTAGAAATGACAAAAGTTTTCCGTAAGCGGTAGGTTTTCAGATACACTCTTTTAATGAACTCCAAAGCCCATTTAAGATTACAAAGCAAACTAGGAAGTAACCCGTACGTGCTTTGCACTTTGCACTTTGCAGTTAAAAAATAAGCTGGTAGAGAGTTTAAGAACATACTTGAAAACATGGAGTAATTCTTATATTTTGTTGTTTATAAGTTTGTCAGATAAAAAAGAAAGTATTGTCTTCATGCTCTCCCCTCCCGTTTTAGTATTTTGGTAGAGAACGTCATCTAGTAGATTACTTACATAGCAAATACCAACAAAGAAAACCCATAACCTTTTCCAAAGTAACATCTATAAATGTGTTTTGCACCATTAAAGATATTCTTTACTAGTGGCAAATATATGCATTGTCACATCAATTTTTTCGCAGTAGAATAAGAATATTACTGGGGTTATATTGCACTTCATGGATGCCTGATTGTTCTTGTTGTCATAAAATGGACTTTGGCTACCATCCGCTACAGAACCATTCAGTTTTGGTTCCTATGAAAGATAAACTTTGAGACTTTATTATGTTCTATTGTTTCAGCTACCTCTTATCCAGTTATGCCTACATAAATTTTCTTTTTGGGAACATTTGCAGATTCCAAGTATTGTTCCTGTTAATACTTTCATTATCAGATCAGAACAGACATATGGAATAAAAAGGGGGTGGATGGGGAGGAATAACATGATAGTTGAATAAAATGTTACCACTAGGATGGCGCATACTAAGTTTCTTTCAATCGCCGCACCAAATAAGGCAACCAAAAGCATTAAGACATTCCTCACCTATATTGCCTGTCATATATTGCACCATGTGTTCAAGTAAGTTCCCGTCAAACTCTACCACTATATTAATCTTATTCATTGTTTAAATGAATTAACCAACTCTTAGTTTGCAGTAAGTTCCCAACAATGTCTATTCGGAAATAATATTACTGGACAACGAAGTGAAAGGCTAACCCATGATTGGTTCTAGAGAAGTACAAACTAACCTGTAAAAAGGAAAGTAGGTGAAGCTGCTCAAAAACATCTTTAACCCATAGAATTCAATCTTATATTTCTTAAAGATCGAACAAGAGAGAGGAGAACATAAACGCGGAAGCGTAAAAGACTACATTGATATTAATCTTGGTGGAATACAATCTATTTGATATTTTTGATTGTTTGATTCTTTCTTTCTTACTTACAAATGAATACAACATGCCTATTTATAGGCTACAAAAAAAGAAGAAGAGAACAATGTCTATGGAGGCTAACAACTATGCCTATGGAGGCTAACAACTATGCATATGGAGGCTAACAACTATGCCTATGGAGGCTTCCACCAAACCAACTACTAGACAATCTAGTATTCTTATTTGATTTGTCTAACTCTAGAACACTCATTTTACACATGTTAATTGTCTAACATTGACTCTAGACATCCTAGATATTTCTAGGTTAATTTAGATAGATGTGAACACTTGACTAAGTTGGTGTTGAATATTCAACACTCCCCCTCAACACCTACTTTCCAACTTCTCTTTATCGTAGACGTTTCGGTCCCCTTCATAGTTTAAGGATGTTTCGGTCCTCTTCATAGTTTAAGGACGTTTCAGTCCTCTTCGGAAGTTTAGGGACATTTCGGTCCTCTTCGGAAGTTTAGGGACATTTCGGTCCTCTTCGTAGTTTTAGAACATACGGGTTCCATCGTAGTTTAGGGACATTGCGGTACTCTTCGTAGTTTTAGAACATACGGGTTCCATCGTAGTTTAGGGACATTGCGGTCCTCTTCGTAGTTTTAGAACATACGGGTTCCATCGTAGTTTAGGGACATTGCGGTCCTCTTCGTAGTTTTAGAACATACGGGTTCCATCGTAGTTTAGGGACATTGCGGTCCTCTTCGTATCAGTAAAATACTTCTTGTACTCTTTAGACAACTCATAGGATTTTCACCCACTTTTGTTGTTCTCTATCTCATCACCACTTGGTGATTGCTTCCGTTTCTTCACAACATTTTTGTTGTTTCTTCTTCTATTCATCTTTGTTCCTGTCACGCTTTTGTTCGAAAAATGTAACACTTCTTTGGTTATCCAGATTCTCTCACAATCTTTCATTTCGTCAAGCTTCTGCCACAAGCTCTGACTATTCTTATTCTTGTTATATTGCTGTTACAATTTTGCCACGCTATCCAGATGTGCCACATTTCTGAATTCGTAACAGATTTGCAACGCTGTGAAATTATTTTCACACTTATGTTTCCCTGATCATCCTTGCATTTTTTTTTTCTTCTAGAGCTCTTCCATCACATGCGAAGAAAGTTCCCATGGGCATCTTCTGTTCAATGGAAGCAATCTTTCATCTCTTCTCTGCTGCTGCTGTTATCATCTCGACATCCATTCTCGAGCTCGTCATTCTCTCAACAGCACCATCGTTATTCTTCTTCCTTCTGGAGCTCTAAAGCAGCAGTACCTTGCTCGAGCTCATTACCGAACATCATTTCCTTCTTCCATCAGCAACTACCAGCTCATGTATCTCCATTATCTTCATCAACAGCAAGCCAAAAAACCGAGAAGAAGTTCACCATTCATCTCAGCCAACAGTCCCGAACAGAAACACCATCACCGAGCCATGATTTATCCAAAGCTCAGCCACAGTTCGGCTCCACTATCTCTCATAACATCCAGTCGAGCATCATGACCATCATCTTTATCTGAAGCTCCGCCACATTAATTGCAATATGAACCGCAGCATCATTTCCACCGATGATGATCATCATCCACAACTTAGTGATTTGTTTTCTCGAGCAGCAACCACTCGATATTCATTGTATCTTCTCGGCCTTCTCATCTACTCGAGTTGCAAGTAATGGTGGAGATCATGGAGCCATAGAAAGTGATACTTTACCCCCAACTTTTCTGGGGTTGTGTTGTAGTGCTGCACACGGATTTTTTCCATGTTTCCTGCCAGGTCATTGAGCTATTTGGGCGTGTTATAGACAGGTTATCTTTCAGAGACAGTACCAAAGAGAACGTCCTGATTTCAAGCATGCCCCGGGATGAGCTCGACACCTTCCATACGGGCGAACATCAAAGGACGAAGTCGAGAGTTGGAGGCGAGCCTCCAACTTTAAGTGGGAAGGTGCCGGCTTTTGAGGGAGTACAACCTCTTGTGCTCAAAGGACTGATGTGAACTTTCAGTCATGGGTATTCCATTGAGGTATCTTCACGTATCACAGTGCACTCATGCGATTCAATATTTGGGGACGGCGAGACACGGCTCCTCATGCACATTACCGGGTTGCTTCCATGGCTCTTTTCACAGCTCAGCAACTCGTCACTTCCAAGCCACACAGCTTCCTACTTTCTTCGTTGTTAACCTTTTTTTTTTCACGGCAACTTTCATACCGTCCTCATATCATGTTTTTTTTTTTTTTTTTTTTTTTTGGACAATCAACATGTTTTTTTGATACCACGTTTTTGTGTATCTAAAAAACCTAGTTCCACACGTACACTTACTTGGGTGGTGAAATCCAACACACATAGCCGCAACACACATAGCCGCAACCCCATAGCCAGCACCATCATAACGAGAACTTAAACCTAGTTCCACACGTTTATCTAAGGTTTTTGTTAAACCTTCTATACTCAACACCATAATGAGAACTTAAACAATAACAACCATATTTTTTTTTTCTCTCTAGCTCTCTTCCTCTCCTCTCTCTTCCTCTCACCTTGCTCTGATACCATCTTAAAGATCGAACAAGAGAGAGGAGAACATAAACGCGGAAGCGTAAAAGACTACATTGATATTAATCTTGGTGGAATACAATCTATTTGATATTTTTGATTGTTTGATTCTTTCTTTTTACTTACAAATGAATACAACATGCCTATTTATAGGCTACAAAAAAGAAGAAGAGAACTATGTCTATGGAGGATAACAACTATGCCTATGGAGGCTAACAACTATGCATATGGAGGCTAACAACTATGCCTATGGAGGCTTCCACCAAACCAACTACTAGACAATCTAGTATTCTTATTTGATTTGTCTAACTCTAGAACACTCATTTTACACATGTTAATTGTCTAACATTGACTCTAGACATCCTAGATATTTCTAGGTTAATTTAGATAGATGTGAACACTTGACTAAGTTGGTGTTGAATATTCAACAATATTCTCGTCTCTGTTGTCCCATCTACTATAACCAACGATTGTCTATCATAAACTGAGCACTAATAGACACCATTCAAAGCTTATGGTCCTGCATAAGAAACCCTAAAACAAAAATTGGCATTGAAGTATAGAATTTCAAAAAACCGTCTCAAAAAATAGATGAACTTTAAGAGTTTTTTTTTTTCTTTCTTTGCAGCGATTCGGTCTGGCGACTAAAAGAAAGGTATTACAAACGTCGGTAGTACTGCTTCTAAGTATTATGCAAAGGAGATGGCACAAAGCAATTAAAGGCGCAAAGGAATACCGCAAAGGTAATGAGTGATGCATCAGATACACCCGATATCAGAATGGCTATAGCTTTACCCAGTGACCTCCACGTCGTTGAATAATCTGCATATATGATAAAAAAGTAAATGAGTTGGTATTCCGCTTTGCCGACGTACAGTGATTGCATGGGAAGTATCCATTATCTATTGCAAGTCTTCTTTGTGCCACTCAATTATCATACTTCATTTACCTTTCATTTCCTAAACAATCTAATTGAATTGCCTAAATTTAAGATGAGACTACATATGGCATTATATTTCGGCAGCTGACCCTACAATGTAAAAGAATAAGCACATCCCTTCTCTTTATAATTGAACTGTCCTTCATGTAGTAATTACAGTCATCAAATCAATAGGCGTAATTTGCATATCCCACAAACAAAATAAATACACTCTATGCACAATTAGTGCAACTAAAGCAATTGGCAGGAGACTAAGCTAATGATGGAATACAATCTGGGGAATGTAAAGATCATTCATATATGGCCCGCAAAATCACATTTAGTCGATTCACACATCAACATTCTGCGATTTCATACATTAATTCCCCCAACAGTATCCGCTGTCCATACCTTTAAAATTTGATTTCGTATTTGAAATTGATGAAACGCTAATGTCTTCAGCAGACTGTCTTTTCTGAAGTCGTCTATTCCTGCGAAATATAAATTGAACCAAATATAATGATTTTCTTAAAACAATAGTGTTAACAGATGAACCACTGTTTCAAGCTTATACACAAAAGCAATTTAACTAACACTTGGGTTTACCTCCACAAACAGCGTAGAAAATTTAGAATCATCAATGTAGTATCCTAAATTGGGGAACCCGAAATCTGTGTGAGATCAACTTAATAACCTTAAGGATTTGATTCTTTCCCTGATTATATACACAGATTTCCTGTTTATCCTAATTTTGGATTTGACTACAGCAAACACAATTTTAGGTAAACACAAAAGCAATTTAACAAATACATAGGCTTACTTCAAAAAACACAGAGTAGAAAATTTAGAATCATCACATGCAGAATCCAAAATTGTGTAACTCAAATCTTGTAATAAAAACTTTTAACCAAAGAGGTAAATCGTGACAATCCCAGAAAATTGTGTTATCACAGTCTGTTGTCCATTTAACATCCCTGTTGAAAGGTAATCTGGTTTTCCCTGTCCGATTCTGGATCCTCAATTAGATGCCTCATAAGCCTGCTTCTTATCTTCAACTGCCGCAGCGATGCAAGAATCTTCTGATAATATTCATCAGAACTCTCATCTACTCCCTCCTCCAAAATATCATGCTTTTCAGAACTCTTTCGTGTCAGCATTTGCCGATAATGACTCATGAACGGTTGCCAATTACGATGCTTCCATTATTTCTTTTTTAATTTCCCAAATTTCATCTTCCAGATTATCATCGTCGCCAAAGTTACATTCTTCTGCTGCTTTTCCACTGAATTTCCGGATATGGTTTCCAGCAGGGATCGAAAAGATTTGTAGAGAATATTGATAATTAAAAGAGAGGTGGTGGAGTTTTGAAATCAATACTGTTATTAGGTTTGAAGAAAAAGTTGGATAACTATTCGATACTAATGAAGAAGAAGATATGGGTTTTGTTGATGATGTCCATCCTGGGTTTTTTCTTAAGAGTGATGATCTGCAAGCAGAAGAAAATCTTGAAGAGATTTGATTCATTTTCTTTTTCTCGAAGCGGAAGAAGAAAGGAAAACCTAATAGTTACCGGCTAAGGAGTCGTTCGCAATACTGCTAGGTATACACCGGATTTATATGCGGTATCCATTGAAACCCCAGATCCGTATTTATATGCTTTTCTGTTCCCTTCTTGACCAAACAGAGTAGTGAGACACTCATTTATATCATGTCTTTTTCCTTTTAATCCGTAAGAGCAACCGCAGCGGGCGATTATAACTAAAGACTAAAAACCCAAAAAAAAGTAAAAGAACTGTGTTCAGGGTGAGACGTTACGGCGGAGGAGTAAATTTGGTGGAGCGGATATATGAAGGTTCGTCTGAAATGGGGCGAAGGTATAAAATGCGTTTGGGATGGACGAAATTTTAATTAATGCCTGATGTCGGGCGCAATTTAAATTTGCGTTTGATGCGGAGCGCAATATATACAACCGCCTGATCGACAGACGGAATCACAAATTACGCCTGATGGGGCGCAATATAAAATTACGCCTGACAATCAGGTCCAAACCATCGCCAACCAGCCCCTGTACTTAGCCCTGAACCATGGTTAGCCACTGAACCCACACCTGAACTTCGCAAACACCAATCGTTCGAACCAAATACCACCACCTCCATGTTTGTGTTGAGCTCAAATCACCATCAGCATACAACTTTTATCTTCTCTAGACATTTGTACCTCCTTCGTATCTCAGTAGCAGCACACATTAGCTTGAGAACTTGATGGTTCAAGCATTTCCAAATATGGGGCGTACTCTATATTTGCGCCTCATAAAATATTACTTTCCTTTCAATCTACTTACAAATTGGTTTCTCGATTTGGGCGTACTCTATATTTGCGCTTCATCAAGTGACTGGGGTAATTTTCAATTGCGCCTGTTGATGGGACGAGATTTAAAATGCCGCCCGATAAGACGGGACTATAAATTGCGCCTGGACGAGGCGAAACTTAAATGTTCGTCCGGTGACATACGCAAATTAAAATACCGTCCTGTCAGGCGTATTTTAAAATTACGCTTCACAAATGCGCAACTTCTATTTGCGCCTCACTGCAAAATGAAAATAATAACTACGCCCACTCCAAACGCAACTAATATTTGCGTCTCACGACAGGCGTAATTTTAAATTACGCTCGACCAAAACCAAACTAAAGACTAAATATGGTTTGGTTTTTGGTTTTAGTCTAGTTTTTGTTCTTTAATCCGTTCGATAGCGCCTGGTTTCTCGACCAAATATTTGGTTTTAGTCGTACGCTGTGGTTGCTCTAAGGAATTTAGTGGTGGCAAGTTTGGGACTCGCGTCACTGGTATATCACACAATGACTATACTACTGCACTACAATGTCACCGGCCTCTCATTTGTATGATAGATGGGCTAAAAATTGAGATTCCTCAACTTTGATGACATTGGTTTGGGAAACTCGGGATAGTAAGATGAACAGTGCACCATGTGCTCTCGCCAAGTAAATCCTTCAATTTGCACCATTCACCTGTTGCAAAACTTTTTACTTTTTTCTATTTACCACTTATAAAAATCAAACTAATTTGACCGTAATAATCACCACTCTAATTTGTCTTCTTCTTTATCACTCTTCATTTTCATTTAAAACTCATTATAAAAGTACCAACCCTAGATTCGAATTATGTTTAATTAGTACATCATTATATTGTATCGAAGTAACAATTGGTTAATACAGTTGATTAATCCTTGGAAGAAGACGAAGTTGGAAAGCGGCCACCACCGTATCTTCTTAATTTTGTTTTAAATTCGAACCAATCAATCTAAAACTAATACAAATAGAAGCAATTAATATATTCTTCAAAAAAAAAAAAAAAAAAAACAATTAAAATTAATGGTGGAAATACTAACAGGTATATTAGGATGAATTTGATCCAGTTGATTGAGTCAACTTTCTGTTTGGTCATTTTTTAAAATATATATTATTGTTTGGTCTTAGAAATTATGCTTTGGTCCTAGGGTGATGTCATGGATGATGTAATTGTTATCTTGTAATGGCAGAAATACCCCTTTAGATTATGACTATATATATAGGAAAAGTCAAGAGAAAAGAAATCATTTTCAGATTTACTTTCTCTCACCTATTTTTTTTTTTCAATATCTATTTTTTTCTTCTTTTCTGCTGCTGCATAGAATCAATGAAGATATGTATTTTTCTAGGGTTTTTAATTTACAAAGATGATGTGAACCAAGAAACATAATTCGTGTTGTTTTGCTATTGAAGATGAACTCGTGATTTTTTTTCCTGCTACTGTATGATGATGATGATGATGATGACTTTCAAGATCTGTTGTTGTTGCTGTTGCTGCTGGTTTAGATGATGAACACGATAACAATGATGAAAACGAACTCGGTTTTGAAGACGACGATGATGGAAGATAATGTTAATGCTGGTGTGTGAAGACGATGGAAGATGATGTTGCTGCTGGTGTTAGAAGACGACGATGTTGTTGCTGCTGTTGAAGACGTCGAAGAAGATGAAGATGGTGATGATGTTGTTCATTTTTACAAATGAACTCTGTTTTTTTAGGTTTTTATCAGGAGTTCATTTCCGGAATGAACTTTGGTTTATAGTATATATGTTTTTATCAGGAGTGGATTTCTGGAATGAACTCTAGTTTATATAGGTTTTCATCAGGAGTTGATTTCTGGAATGAACTCTGGTTTATATATGTTTTTATCAGGAGTTCATTTATGGAATCAACTCTGGTTTATATGTTTTTATCAGGAGTTCATTTTGACGAATGAACACTTGATAAAAGGTGATTTCAGAAAAATAAGTAGAAATTAACAGGAGTTCATTTTGACAAATGAACTGCTATAAGAAAATAAGTAAAATTAACACGGAAGGGTAATTTTGTCTGTTTTATTTTGTTAAATAATTATGGAACAAATAATAAAGTCATTTTCCCAAATGACTAAACTGACTTGGGACCACCTAAAAAAGGACCAAATCGGTAAACTATACTTGACAATTCCCCATCCAAAGGAACACGTTAAATAGTGGAGGAAAGGGATGTACAGTAACATATTCTTTATTTTGCTTACAGACTAGACGACCAAAAATTAGATTCTTTTTTTTTTTTGTTCAAGTCGCTCATAGATCGGCCACTACAGATGCTAACAGTGATCGTTCAGTAATTATCGATTGAAACACTCAAGTCGTACATTCATGGAGCAGGGGCGGAGCTAGGATTTCGAAACAGGGTGGGCAACGAAAAAGTAGATCACAAAAACAAAATCAAAATAACTCAAAAAAAAAAAAAATCCATTACACATGAAAGATTGTACTACAACACTTAATAGCGTTTTATAGCAACAAAATATACAATGTTAGAGATATGTTAGCTAATTCATTCTTCCATCATGTATTGTTCTCTAATTTTATGCCCAAAAAAACTTTGTATGCTTTATCAAAAAACCAAATTGTTTTCATATTCAACAATGTCCGTGACGTGTTGCCATATCTTGAAATGGCTGTCTAATCTTGTCAGTGCTAATCTTGCGAAAAATTTCCCGCTCAATATAGGTTAGTAAACAATTGTTCAACCACTCATTCCCAATACTGTTTCGTAAACGATTTTTCACTATATGCATTGCTGAAAAAACTCACTCAACAGTAGCCGTAGCAATCGGCAATATTAAAGATAATGTGATCAACAAGTAAAGTAGAGGGTACACTATATTTCTTTTCGCTTCAACCATTTTCTGGGCAAACGCACTAATACCACCTAATTCAGAAAAATCATTACTAGAAAAATCAAAATAAACACTTGCAATAATTAACAACGATTTGGTTTAAATCCCTTACAGTTCTTCGGTGATTTGATGTCTTCTCATGCCTTTCATGGCTGTTTTTCAAGTTTTCTCGGTACCTAGATTTAGGAATTCCTGATCTCTATCTATTTGTGCAACTTTATTATAGGCGAGCTTTCTAAAGGGGGTGCACAACTATTTTTTAAGGGGAGCAAAACTTTTTAAAATCAAAATTGGGCTTGGAGAAATTAAGACCCAGTGGTGGAGTTTGGAAACATGTGCCTCCCTCCCTGCATGGACGACTAGGAAATCTGATTTTATTTATTAAATTGCAGTATTCAAAGTCTGATTTTATTTATTAAATTTGCAGTATTCAAAATCGAATCAACCGTACTAAAATAAGTCAGACCCAAAGTGGACCACTGGTTCTTTATCACAAGTATAAGAAAATTCAAATTTAACATCATTTTTATATGCAATTGCACGTTCAAAGATTATAATCGGATTAGGTTTACCTTATTTTTGGATTTTGGATTTGTTTCAACATTTCCTACTTTTTCTTTTTTTTTTTGAACGCATCTTTTAGATATATAAAATCAAAAATTATACGAAATACGAGTGAAAATGGTGATCGGTAAGATAGATGGAGCAGAACAAAGTGCAGGCCAGAGATTTTAATTTATAACTTAGAGTCTTTTTAAAAAATAAATTATTATTCGAGTTGTTTTATTATTGGGAGTAAACAGAAAGTCAAAAAACACTATTTAGGATATATATAAAGACATGTAAGTGGCAAATAAGATAAGGGAGGGTGACAATTAATGAGCTATATATGCGCTATGGGCTTTGTACCACATGCATCAGTTAAATGGGCTTTCAAATGTCATGCAAACAAATGGCCAAATCAGCATGACAATTGACAGGAGGAACTGTATCAAATCATAATGTACCGTGTGGAGGTTTTCAAGCAGCTAACTTCACCTTTCAGGTAAAAGAGCAAATTGTGTGGTTTAGGGGCCAATTATTTCATCAAAGGGACGATTTAGACTCACTATGCAAATTTTGGTAGAGTTACAGTAGATTTTGAGTCCGGTATTGCAAGGCTGTGACGGAGGATTATCAAATTCCCATATATGATTCTAAGAAAAAATTTTGGCACCGATAACCCCACCCAACTTAACCCTATTCTCTTTTTAGTACAATTATCAACCAACTACCACCGTTTCCTCCCCTCATTTAAGTCGTCATCACAAACATGTCTTTCTTTCTCTCACATTTTTTTTCTACCTTTCTTTGGATATTTTAACTAGCTCACCGTCTACTACTCCCTTTGTTCCACTTTAGATGACGTTCTTGGAGTTTTCACGCAGATTAAGAAATGGAGAGAGGTATGAATATTTTCCTTCTATACCCATGAGAAAGGTCTTCAAATATTAATTGCCATGAGTACATTTAAAAATAAACTTATAGTTCGAAGGCAAAATATTAGGGTATTATTGGTAGTTTTGTGGAAAAATATGAAAACCTTCAAGTATTTTGGAATAACAAAATAACCCTAAAACGTCATCTAAATTGGAACGGAGGGAGTATGTTTTTCTTGCTTTCCTTAGGTTCCTGCACTCAGTAGCTTTAACAGGTCAGATTGGCACCCACATAGGTAATATATTGACTCATGAGTCCTTGTTAATCTTTCAATGCTATTGTCTAAAAATAAAGACGATGATCTTGGTCCATGAAATGAAATGCTTACCCATGTGACAGAGTTGCAAAAACAGAGAAAGCCTTACCCAGCTCGTCCAACTTTACGCACAACTTTTGCTTAAATTTCAATCACAATAACATGAAATTGTGCCTATAGTATGACTATGATATATACAGACCCCCATCAACAAGCTAGTTTTATGAACCTATGTATGATCCGACCCCATTGTGGACCATATAGCGCAACTTCATTTAAGTCATATCGACTCTAGTTAAGTTCAGCCCGATATGTTTTTTTCCACTAATAAACTCTCGCCCACTTTCACACAATGGGAAAGAGAGGATTAGTAAACTTCATTATACTAGACCATAAATGCAGCTATTTTCTTTTATTCCAATATTTCATTCTATATGAGAAATTCAAGTCTACTGCCAACATTATATAATAGTATTTCCTCTCAAGACTGCAAACCCAGTTTCTCTAGAAATTGTTCCTGTTTTTGCAGACTCATAACTAAAAAACACAATAGAAATTTCGGTAATTGCATGATTTGTTCTTTATCAATGATATTGGAAAAGGAGTTGCGTCAAACTTACAAACCTATCATAAAAAAGTTAGGAAAAGAAGCAAAATGTTGTGCAAAAACAAATACTAAATTTTCATAATTTGGAAATATGACTTGAGTTATGCCTAAGTTTAACATCATTTTGCTAGAATATCAGCAACTTTTATTGAATTTTGTAAGCAAGCGATTCTAAATAACAGCAGCCATCTAAGCTACCTTTCACCTTTGATTAAGAATCTGATTTGCCCCAATCAATTCTGTCATAAGCCAGCTTCTTATCTTCAATTGCCGCAGCGACGTAAGAATCTTCCGATACTCTTCATCAGCACTCTCATCTTCTCCCTCCTCCAAAATATCAAACCTTCCATTACCTTCTCCATTCAGCATGCGGCGATAATGACTCATGAACGGCTGCCAACAACCTTGCCCACCAGCTGCAACAAACTCCCCAAAGGCCACTGTCATATCACCATAATATTCTATGTATTCAATCTCTTTTCTGAATTTCCCAAGGTGATGCGGATAATCATTATTTTCATTGATGGGAAGACCCAATTTTTCCATTAAGGGACTGAATTTGTCCGCCAGATCCTTGACAGCATCAAGAGGAGGTCCCTGAGCGATGACTAATTCCTCTTCGATATCCCGAATTTCATTTTCAGATAATCATCATCGCCGAAGTTATGTGCTGCTTCTCCACTAAATTTCCTGAAACGGTTTGTTTCGATTTGAGGAGAAGGAGAACCATTTCATATTAGCAGCTTCTCTGGGTACAAACCCACTTATTAAAGGTTTTAAGCAAGCAATTCTAACTGACGGTGTTTATGTTGTGAACAATTATGGAAGCTCTCAGTTAACCTTCTTAGGTTATTGAGACATATATTTATATTGAGTTATATGGGTACACGGTATTATGAATTGTAATACAAGGTCCAACATATATGGACTCTTTACATGGACTTATATTCTACACACCCCCTCAAGCTGATCACGGTGGAAGACAACGTGAAAGCTTGCTACAAAAAGATGAAACCTTGCATTTGATAAGCCTTTCGTAAATAGATCAGCAAGTTGATGCTCAATCGAAATATAACGCAGCTGTAGAGACCCAGATGATATCCTTTCACGAACAAAATGATAATGAATTTGTATGTGCTTGGAACGATAATGCTGTATAGGATTGAGAGCTAGATATGTAGCATTGATGTTATCACAGTAAAGAATAGGAGCCTGCGGAAGAAAGACACCAAGATCATGTAGTAGATACTCTATCCAAATAAGTTAAGCAGAAGTAGACGACAACGCACGATACTCAGCTTCAGTACTACTAGTCGAAACAGTGGGTTGTTTCTTGGAACCCCAAGAGATGAGATTTTTTCCTAAGAAAACACAATGACCTATTGTAGAGTGAGAAGTATCTGGATCACCACCCCAATCAGCATCGGAGTATGACGTGAGCTGCAAAGAAGAATCACGCCAAAAACAAATACCATGACCTAAGGTACCCTTGAGATAACGAAGAATTCGTTTTACTGCCATGAAGTGAGTATTAGTTGGCATGTGCATAAACTGACTAACTTGGTTAACTGCATAGGTGATATCAGGTCGTGTCATACTCAAGTATTGTAAACCACCAACTAAGCTTCGATACAAAGTAACATCAGGAAACAAAACACCATCATCAGATGTGAGCTTAGAGCGAGGAGCCACAGGAGTGGACACAGGCTTGGATTCAACAAGATCAACACGTTTTAAAATATCTGATGTATACCTGTTTTGTATAAGAACAAGACCAAAAGAAGTTCTAGTGGCTTCCAAACCAAGAAAGTAGTTTAAGTCACCCAAATCTGTCATAGAAAACTGAGTTTGAACTGTTGGCAGAAGATATTGAATACCTTGAGTATCACTACCAGTTAAAATTATGTCATCCACATATAGAAGAAGGATAATGATGCCCGTACTAGAGTGTCTGACAAACATCGAATGATCTGATTGAGAGGATTTAAAACCAAGTGATGTAAAAAACGAAGCAAAGCGATGAAACCAAGCACGTGGTGCTTGTTTCAATCCATATAACTCCTTGTGTAACAAACAAACATGATCAAGAAAGCGAGGATCCACAAACCCTTGAGGCTGCTCCATATAAACTTCTTGATCAAGAGACCCATGTAGAAAAGCATTTTTAACATCGAGCTGCTTAATACGCCAAGAGGAAGAAACTGCCAAACTGAGAACTAAATGGATAGTCACAGGTTTTACAACTGGACTAAATGTTTCATCATAATCAATCCCATGTTGTTGAGAGTACCCTTTAGCAACCAAGCATGCCTTACGCCTGTCAAGTGATCCATCATATTTCTGCGTAACACGATAAACCCATTTGCTACCAATAATATTCATTCCTGGATGACGAGGAACAAGAGACCATGTGCCATTACTCAATAATGCATTAATTTCCTCAAGCATAGCTGCCCACCATTCCGAAGACTTAGAGGCGATAGTAAAACATGATGGTTCTGTAGGTAAAGATGCATATTCTGCTGCAAAACTGTATAAGATTGGATACCGAGTAAAAAAAAAACCCTTGAAAATCCTAGGTTGAATAGTATGCTCCTTAAATCTGGTAACCATTGGATGCATGTTGGTGGTCTACGGAGGTTGCTCTTGTGAAGTAGGAAAGTCTGAAGATGACGATATAGATGACACAGAATTTGTAGAAGAAGGGGAAGGCAATAGAGAAGAAAAAGAAAGACTAGTAGGTGATAAAAGTGGAGTACTAGAGTTTTGAGAAGATGCAAGAGTAGTGGGTGTAGTAGTAGGTGTATTATGAATAGGGGAGATGGAGTAGAAATAGGAGATGAAGGAGTTTGTAATATCGACGAAGCAGAAACTGAGGAAGTAGAAATCTCAGGAGTAGGAAGAGGGATGTTTACTATAATTGGAGGTTGAGACAAATGTGTAGCTGCAACTGTACTTAGCCAACTTAATAGAGTACGCGTAGCTGGAGCAGATGATGAAGTGGTAAGCTTAACACCAGCATCAATAGGATAAGGAAAGACAGAATCATCAAAAATTACATGTCGAGAGATGTAAACACGATTACTGGAAACTTCTAAGCATTTGTAACCCTTATGTTTATCACTGTAACCAATAAACACACAAGAAAGAGTTTTTGGCTGCAATTTGTTTTGTCAGAAATGGGATAACAAAGGATAACAACGACATCCAAAAGCTTTGATAAAATCATAGTTTGGAGCTCTATTATGAACAGCAAAAAACGGAGTATTGTTCGACAAAACTGGAGTGGGAAGATGATTAATAAGTAAGTAGCAGTGGAATAGAATTCAACCAAAAAATATTCCAGAAAGCCACTTTGAAGTATAAGAGCACGACCAGTTTTAGTAATATGACGTATCTTCCGCTCAGCAAGGCTATTTTGTTGTAGCGTGCTAGGGAAGGAAGATCGGCTGTGAATGCCATTAGCAACCAAGTAAGATTTTAATGGATTGGCATACTCAGTACCACCATCAGATTATAAAACAAGAATGGATGTTGAAAACTATTTTTTAATCATAGCTTTGAAGTCCAAAAAACAACGAAACACTTGAGTTTTGTCAGACAAGAAATATATCCAGGTGAAACGAGAACATTCATCAACAAACAAAAGAAAATATCGAAAGCCACAATTAGATTGAAAAGGTGCAAGACCCCATAAATCTGAATGAATAACGGCACCAATTTTATTAGAATAGGTAGTTCTTGAAATGAAAGGAAGACGATGGTGCTTGGAACCCACACAGCTAGCACAAATAGAATTAAAAAAAATATTACTAGACGTAAAAGGTAAAGAATGACTAGACCTAAGAAACTAAAACACACGGTGATTAGGATGACCAAGATGCATATGCCATACTGCTGGACTTGTACGAATGCCAACTGTAGTGGCAGAAAAATACGATGATGTGAGTGACTTAGGAGAACAATGATTGTTGTTAAAAATGGGATACATGCCATCTTCAGTCTTTCCCTGGTACAAAGGAATTCCCGTTCGTCGATCCTGAATACAAAAGCCAAATTTATCAAAAACGAAAACACAATCAGAATCACGAGTGAGTTGTCCAACTGATACTAAATTTTTGGCAATTGAGGGCACATGGAGAGTATTTTTCAGTAATATTTGAGATGAGGGAGAAGTTATGGTGATATCACCGGTCCCTGTGATAGGTAAAAGTTTTCCATTACCTACAAGGACTTTGTCATTACCATTGTAGTCAACTCGATTTGTCATTTGAGAAGCATCAGAAGTCATGTGCATAGAAGGAGCAGTATCGGCAAACCAATGGTTTTCAAATGGCATAGACTGCACTTGCATTGCTGAGAATGCCTGAGGAAAGTCAATGGTCTGATCTTTCATGAGACGATGACAAGTTGAGGCTATGTGACCACTATTTCCGCACCATTGACAAACAACAGCGGATAAGGGTGGCGGACCAAGAATTGATGGTGCATTGTTACCATTACCATTGCTATAAGGACGACAAAAAGAGCCAGTAGAGTAGTTGTTGCTGAATTGAGAACCACCATTGCTTCAACAACCACGAGTATTTGACCAAGCATTGTTGGAGAATCCATTATTGTTCCATCCACCGTTGCTACCGTTGTTCCAGTTACCACAACCATTTGAATTCCAGTTTGGACGAACATTATTGTTCCAGGTGCCATGACCACTACTATGACCATTTGTGTTCCGATTTCCACGACCGTTGGGTGAGCCACGACCACGATTTGAAGATTTGCCACGACCAAGAGATGGAGAACCAGCAAAGAGAGAACTTGAACTGTACAAGTCAGAGGTAAGGTTTTGAAGACTTTGAAGATATTGCAGATGAGATTCATGATGGAGGAGTAGTGCATGAAGTTGAGTAAAGGTTGGTAAGGTGGTTCTTGCAATAACAGCCGTATAAATACTTGTCCAATCAGCTCCCAATCCACGTAAAGTTGTGGATACGAGTTCAAGATCAGATACAGGTTATAGAACAACAGCTAACGAATCAGAGATTTCCTTGATCTTGAGAATATCTTCAGAAATAGAAGAATTACCTTTTTGAATGGTAGATAAGTTTGCTTTGAGTTGTAGAATTCTGGCTAGATTAATAGTTGCATAGGTGGAGCGAAGATACTTCCATACTGCACGAGAATTACCACGTCGAGCACATTCAGATTTCATGGTTTCAGTAAGAGAACAGTTTATCCAAGACATGATGGTTTGGTCGATGACCTCCCATTCTTCATAGGCTAGGTTGGGAGATTTTTCTTCAGTTACGGTATCAACAAGCTCTTGAGCTGTTACTTCATACGAGTCTTCAAGATATTTATAAAGACGATGAGATTTCAGAATAGAAAGGATTTTAGATTCCCAGAGAAGGTAGTTGGTTCTGTCTAAGAGAACAATCTTGGTTGATGAAGGGAGAAACGATGAGTTCAGGAAGGAGCCAATATTGATTGATTGAAAATCACCAATAGTAGGAGTTCTTGTATTGTGTGATACGACTAAAATGGTAGAAGAGGCTTGAGTTGAAGAAGTAGTAGACATGATGAAGAAAAGAGAAAGTTGAGGCTAGGATTTTGAGAGAGAAAAGAAGGAGGTTTTTAAGGCTAGGGTTTCTGAGAGATCGTTCTGGCTTTAGATACCATGAACAATTATGGAAGCTCTCAGTTAACCTTCTTAGGTTATTGAGACATATATTTATATTGAGTTATATGGGTACACGGTATTATGAATTGTAATACAAGGTCCAACATATATGGACTCTTTACATGGACTTATATTCTACATGTTGGTAGGTCGGTCAAGGACTATATTACGAAATCTAGTTGGTTAGGGAAACCAAGTACTTGTGTCCTAAGTATAGAAGCTTAAGAGGTTTGTCTCTTAGATCTAAGTTAGGAAACCAAATACTTGTAGGAAAGTAATCATTGTTAAGGAATGTGTCCATTCCTATTGATGTGTATAAATAGCTATAGAGGGGACTAGAGAAAACACACTAGAACTAAGTAAGAGTTCTCTTCTTCTCGTCTAAAGCTTTGTATATTCCAACCTATACGGTGATATATAAAATTGCTTATTCCTTCCCGAGGATTCAACCTTGTTAAATATTTGTTCTTCTTGTGTGAGTGATTGTGTTCTTGGAAATATTGGAGTACCATTGTAGTAGTGCAACCTAACGTTTCCGCAGGCTTTGGCGCAATAATTGGTGTCAGAGCTAGGAGACGCTCTTGGTTATGGGAACCCATATTGCAGTTGAAGTGAAGGTATTTTTCTGAAGATTGCTTGAGGTAATACTAATCTCAAAGGTTCTGTTTTTTTATCTATATTTGGTTGTTTGAGAACAATGGTTGACGAGGATAAACCAGTTGATCCGAACAATCCTGAAGGAGAACATTCGGAGTTCACAAATAAAGATAAAGAAACAAACGAAGAAATACTTCATTCACATAGATCACAACTCAAGGTAGAAAAGTTTACATGAACCAATAACTTTGGTTTATGGAGAACAGGCGTAATGGATGCTCTTGTTCATCTTGACCTAGAAGAAGCTCTAGAAGGTCAGCCAGTGGAGATGTCTGAAAAACAGTGGAACAAGATGAATAAATTATGTCTAGCTTCGATACGAGGGTGTTTAGCAACTTCAGTAAGAGTTAATTATCAGCACGAGACTTCAACTAAGGATCTCTGGGAAAAGCTAGAGAAGGAATACCTTGTGAAGAACGTGGAAAATAGGATACATCTTAAAAGGAATTTGTATCTCTATAATATGAAGAGAGGTGCAACTCTAACCGAGCACCTAGATTCATATAATAAACTTCTTGCTGAGTTGGTTAACTACGATGAGAAGATCAACGACGAGGAACAAGCTTTTTGTCTGATAAACTCTCTTCCTGAAAAGTATGAACCTTTGATTAAAGCATTAATGCACGGCAAGGACAAGATGACATACGCAGAGGTCACTATAGCATTGCGTAGTAATGAGTTCAGGAAGATGGAGCGTGAAGACCTTTCAAGGGCAGCTAACAATGACTTGCTTCTTGCAATAGGTCTTTCAACAGACAGGAGAAAGAAGAATGGTGGTTATGGTAAAGGTAGAGGACGTTCTAAGAATAAGACGCGACTACAGAAAGATGAGTGTTCTTGTTGCCATGACTTTGGTCATTGGGCTGAGGATTGTACCAAGCGTCAGGAAAGAGAAGGAGATAATAGTAATACCGAGGTGAACATTGATAAAAAGGTAATGACGAATCAGATGATGCTTCTGATTTCTTGCTAACTGTGACACCATTAGCTTGTACTATTACAGATGGTACATGGGTATTAGATACTAGATCAACTTATCATATATGTCCATATCGGGATTGGTTCTCAAGTTTTGAATAGCTTGATGGAGAAGTACGTATGGGAAACAATCATACCTGCAGGGTGATTGGGATTGGTAGTGTTCGTATCAAGATGCATGATGGTATGTTTAGAGAGCTAAAGGAGGTAAGATTTGTACCTGCCATAAAGAAGAATCTGATTTCGCTCGGAACTTTGGAATCTAAGGGCTACAAGTTAGTTGCTGAAAATGGTATTCTAAAGGAAATCTCTGTATCTATGGTAATTATGAAGGGAACACGTCATCATAACTTGTATTACTTGATTGGGAGTACAATAACAGGGGATTTCCCTATTTCTGAACATATAGAGAGTGCAGCTACCGGGAAGACGAAGTTATGGCACATGAGACTTGCACATCCAGGTGAGAATTCGTTGCATAGGTTGATTCACAAGACTTGTTGAAAGGTGCTATCACCTGCAAGTTAGCATTTTGTGATCCTTGTGTTAAGGGCAAGAAAACTAGGACAAGCTTTGGTACAGCTATCCATAATACTAGTGAAGTTCTTGACTATGTTCACTCAGATGTTTTGGGTCCTTCCAAGAATTCATCATTGGGAGGGAAATATTGGTTTGTGTTGTTCATTGATGATTATTCTAGGCACGTATGGGTGTACTCCATGAGACATAAGGATGAAGTCCTTGAAATCTTTGTGAGGTGGAACAAGGCAACTGAGACTCAAACTGGAAGAAAGATCAAAGTACTAGGTTCGGACAATGGTGGAGAGTACAAGAGTTATCCGTTCTTGCAAGTATGTCAGGATGAGGGGATAAAGAGGCACTTCACAGTTAAGTATCTCAGGATGAGGGGATATAGAGGCACTTCACAGTTAAAAATACACCGACACAAAATGGGGTAGCTGAACCATGAATCGTACTTTGCTGGAGAAGGTACGATGTATGTTATCTAATGCTGGATTAGGTAAGGCATTTTGGGATGAGGCAGTTACATATGCGTTCTTCCTCATTAATAGGTTGCCATCAGCTGTATTAGAAGGTAAAACTCCTATGGAGAAGTGGTTTGGTAAACAAGCTTATGATTATGACTCAATTCATATCTTTGGTTGTCCTGCGTGGTATCATGTTAGTGAAAACAAGCTTGATAACCGTGCTATGAAAGTAATCTTTGTGGGTATGAAGAATGGAGTAAAAGGGTTCAAGATTTGGAATCCAGTTGATAAGAAGATAGTCATGAGTAGAGATGTCACATTTGATGAGATGTCTATGGTAAAGTCTTGGGGTTCTCGACAAGTGGAGGAGAGAAGCACCAGTACTAGTGAGCCTTTGTAGCATGTGGAGATTGATGCAACTCCACTAATTCCATCTAATTCTGTACCTGTTCAGAATACTTCTAAAGACATTGGGTCTACAAGAGAGGTAATACTGAAGTTCCAAATGATAGTGATACTGTTGAGGAAGAGGAATGAGAGTCAATAGAAGATACAGATGCTACGGTCACGGAGACCATAGCAACCAACAAACTAAGAAGATCAACCAGGAAGCCTGGTTGAATGAATGATTACATTGCTTATGCATTACCAGTTATACAAGATGGTACTCCTACTTCTTATTTAGAAGTTGTACGTAGTGCAGAGTGTAAAGAATGGGAAGGTGCAATGCAGGACGAGATGGAGTCTCTTTATAAGAATGGTACATGGATTCTTATGAAACTTCCTAATGGTAAGAAGGCTATTAGGTGCAAATGGGTATATTCTTAGAAAGAAGGATCTCATGTGAATCAAGTACTCTACAAGGCAAGTTTAGTTGCAAAAGGTTATGCCCAAAGAGAAGGGATTGACTACAATGAGGTGTTCTCTCCAGTTGTGAAGCACTCATCAATCCAAATTTTATTGGCATTGGCAGCACAATATGATTTATACCTTGTTCATCTAGATGTTAAGACAACATTCTTACATGGTGACCTAGAAGAGGAGATCTATACACTACGGGAAAAACAGTGATCAACTACTCCCGAAAAGAGTTGTCATATGTCTACGACAACGTTTATCGATAGGTTGCACAAGGGGGGGGGGTTGTAGAAAATCCTCAAATCTTTACAACCCTTCAGTTATAGTCGTAAAAATAGTTGTCGATTATTTTTGTACAATGCTTGCTTCAGTTGTGAATGTCTTTCCCAATTTCCTCTTAATGCCTAATACGACTCATATATGGGTTGTGAAAATAACTTCTACACTACACTTGTTGTTGTTGTAGATAATTTGTTGACAACTATGGTCATAGTTGTATGTCGTTTCTTTGACAACTAGTGTATGAGTTGTATGTCAAGTATTTCACAACAGAGGCAAGAGTTGCAATTTATTTTGTTGACAACTCATATCTGAGTTGTATCTCAAATATTTGAAAATAACAGGAAGAGTTGCAAGTTATTTTCTTGACAACTTATGTATGAGTAGTATCTCAAATATTTGACAACAACCGGAAGAGTTGCAAGTTATTTTATTGAAAACTTATGTATGAGTAGTAAGTAAGGTGTTTGACAAGTATTGCTAGAGTTGTATGTCAAATATTTGACAACCAAGCTCTGTGTAGCATAAACATGTATTACGATCCACTTACAAGCTTTTATAGCAGTTGTGGTTGTGTGTCATTTGTGAAAAAAAGAAAGAAATTGGCTACAACATTCAAATATACCAGCATTATTCAACCAAATGTACCAGCATTCACTAAAATTACCAGCATTCATTGAAACACTTAACCAGTTTTAGATCATTGAAAAAGTAACCCATAAATATCCAGTGACACAATTAAAGCAGCCCATAAAATATCCAGTGACCACAAATTAAAGCAACCCAAAAAAAAATAATCCTGAAACACTCCCAAAGAAGATTAAAAACTAAGATGGGTAGGAGAGCTAGTCAAGCACTATCAAATCCTTGGCCCATGCGATGTAAGTTCCTATAGCATCATGGATACACTTAAACTCATTGGTTTGCCTGTAGAGAATAGCATCATCCACCCGAGAAGTTTTCACAGATACCTTGTAAGCTCCAAAACCTATATGCATTCCATGGATTAACTTCTTTGGATCTGTTTCAGCAATAACTGCATCAGCCACAATCTCGCCCTCAACGTACCAACTGAGTAATCAGCAAGCTCTATTCTTCTCTGGAATTCCCACTGGATGTTGCACCCCATTTGTTTTGCTCAAAGGACTGCTTCCATTTTCACGGACAATGCTAGTGCTAGCATGGTTGTTACTGGCATTTCCAGACTACAGAAAACATAACACAGTTACAAGAGAAATTAACATTAAGCACAGAGAAAAATAAGCCATAATGCAAAGAAGAAAAAAGTAGGCTTACATTTGGACTTGCCTTTTGCAACAGTGATCCATCTTGGCAGCAGACACATCTCGAGCTCCTTTCCTATATAAAGATCAAACCAGCAGTATAAGGGGCAAGTTTTAATTCATAAACTTAGAAAATAATACTACATAAATAATAAATAAGTTTACCTCTAACATCATGAGTCTCCCATTCAATTCATTCACACTTTCCCGACACTCGTTAATGATCTTCTTATAATGTGCCTTGACAACCATCTTTGTCTTTGTAGCTCCAAACCCTATTCCTTTGAGTCGACCAGGTTTGTCCTCACCAAGAGCTTTGACAAGAAGATCATCTGTCATAGATGACCCACCAACATCAACACCAGCATCTTCTTCAGCTCTTGCAATTTTCTCCGTATTAATTAGTGTTAAACGATTAATTTGTCACATTTATGAATTGAATCATTCAAATACATAAACAAAGAAATAATTAAGTCTCTTGGGTACTCACAAAAGCCTCAACAACCCCTGGATTTGGTTCTTTTCCTTCCTTCTGCTTGTGACCCGTTTTTCACAATTCAACTCTATCAATCTCCTCAGTTGTGTTCTTCTCCTTTTGCTGCAAACAAAATGTAAATCCAGTTGGTTAAAAAATCCACAACCAGTTTTTAAACATTCATACTACCAAACACATAATGAACTTACCATTTTCTCCTCCAGACGAGCATAACCTTGCCTACTGATTGTTTGCGGGGTGGTATGCTTCTGCCGGATTTCCTGCATTTTTAGTCTTTTTGCCTGACAAATTAAGTAATGGAATGTCAGTTAAGTAACAAGACATAACAAAAAAAATCATTGTACAAGGACTTAACTAAAAAGTTATATAATATAAAAACTTACTCTGAATTCCTCCGAGCAAACAGATTTTACAAACTCTTCCCACTCATTGTCTGTCATGTTTTGTGGTTTAAGTGCTTTTATCCTCTTCTCTCTTTCTTCTTCTTCCAACACATCAAGGGAGAGTATCTTACCTGCTTTCCTAGACCTAGCCTCCTTAAGATAACAACCCATCTTCCCATAATAGTAATCTCTGTAAAAATCATCAACAATGAACCTCATCTGCAAATAACAGTGAATGACTTAAGATTAATATTGAAGGATAAAAGAGCTACAAAGTTAATTAAAGAGTTGAAGAGTTAAGAAATTACCTGGACAATCTTCCATACATTAGCTTTGACTTATTTAGGGACGACTCTCCAATCCTTGAAAGTTAATGGAATGTTTCGCCTCACTAAAACTCCCAACACACTTGCAAGTTGCACGGACGGGTTACCAATGGGCTGATCTTTGCCGTTAAAGCTAACAGTGGCCTTGTCTGGCTTTTTTTTTTGTCCTCTGTTATCCCTAGTGAATCCATACGTGTTGGGCCACGAGGAACACGCTTTCTCTTCTCTTCTCCTTGTACAACCTAAGTGTTATCACAGTTATCAAGAAAAATAGTTAGACAATGATTAAAAAACTATAATAAAGTAACAACTTAAATTAAATCAGCGACACAAAGAGTCATACCTCCTCTCCTTTTTCATTTTCATTTCCATTGTCATTCTCTCTATCATTATCCATTTCCTTGTCTTCAACTTCCCTCTCTTCAGTAGCAACAACATTCTCCAGTTCCAGTTTCTCATCATCTTCATATTCTTCATCTTCTTCAACCATATCGTAGAAGGTATCATTTGGATTCTGATTTGGACATTCGGACATGGGCCCGATAGGTACAATTTCCGCTTTTTGTCCTTTCCTTCTCAATTACTTCCTTTGAACATGCAATTTGAGATGCTCCTGATGTGGAATGGACTGGTTCAGATTGTGCGGCACTTTCGCTTCATCTAAACCTTTCCTTTTCCTAGGTGATGATCGTGTTGAAGTACTCTTCTCAGAGTATGATCTCGTTCCTCGACCTTTTCTTAAACCTAGGGGATGTTCGTCTTGGTGTCTTTTCACGTTCGGTTGGTGAATGACTTGGAGATTCTTGGATTGCGGTTTGCTCAACTCTTCTTCTTGTTAGGAGTTGTTTCTTTGATTTCGGACTTTGAAGGATGCGAACCCGACTTCTTTTTCAAAATGATCTGCAACTTGAATAAGTTAATAACAGGAGTTTGGTAAATAAATTGAGTTATACAAATAAAATAATTAAACTAAATGAAGATAGTTTGGTAAACTATAAGAGATGTATTAGTACCTTATTCTTTGGTAATGAGACAGACTGGACAGTTTTGGCTTCCTTGGTAATCTGCGATATAAACTAGACTAGGTCAAACAAAAGAAGATGGTAAATAAAATTATTACAGTAAACAAAGAATTATATGCTGATAAATCTTTACCTTCTTCTTGGGAGTTGGAACAGACTTTTTGGTCTTGGTTTCTTTGGTAACCCGCACCAAATTGTTCTTCACCATTCTAGAATCATACCAACATCAAGAAAATAATTAGAATAATTCAAACATCAGTTCATACATAATTTATCAGGCATAATTGGAACACCCACGCATAAGTTGGCAAACATCAATAAAATATTGGCATGATACCAAATTAGAAGGATTTCAAAATGAGATGGTACACTCCTTATCCTATGAGTAAGTCGATCGCTTAATAGTCAAGAAATTGTCTCGCTCATATGATAAAGAGTGCACTAGCTCTCATGAATCCTTAACCACCAAACTTGACATACATATATCTATCAACATAATACCAAATCAAGCAACAGGTAACCACCAAGCAACTTCCAACAGGAGGTTGGAATGCCAAATCCCTGCATAAATCTCAGTTGAGAATGAGTCAGGGAATCGGGACTCAAACCCCCAGTAGTTATATCGTTATAGAGTTACTTAATAGCTTATAAGAGACATGCTCAAAAATCAAACTGTAAATCATGTTAACTCTAAATCAATCAACATACGAATCGGTTCATACTCTAAAAAATCCACCTATGAATCGGTTATGCCAAAAAGCCAAACTTGGCTAAAAAATAAAACCCTAACAGGAAATAACTCTAAATCATACAAGAAAGGGAAAAATCAAACTTGAAATCCAACTCGTTATATGAATCGGTTTCACAATAAACCCTAACTCTGATAAGAAAAACCTAATCAAGAAATAAGTCTAAAATAAAATCAGACATCAAACACAAAGCATATCAAAAACTGTATATGAAACTCTAAATGAAAAACTAATCGAAATCAAATAGAAAATTGAAAAAAAAACAAAAAAACCTAATCGGTGAGATTATACGATGTTGAAGTCGCGACTTGGATTAAAGGTGTAGTTATTCGACTCTTGGGGTTTCAATTGAACTCTCGAACTTCCATTATCAGGCCAGATTCCCGTTTTTTCAGATCAATTGGTTTTTGGATTTTGCGATTCAGTTTTTTCTGATTTTAGTTTGTTTTGGGTAAGAGGTGAAGTTGGGTTTTGATATGATTTAAGGGTAAGGTTTACTTTCTTTTGGGTTTAATTTATTCTGGGTTGCAGAGCAACACCTTCAAAGAGAAAGAAGAAATGAAATTGAAATGAAATTGAAATGAGAAGATGAGAAGAAATGAATGTTTATTTTCTTCTGACGGAGAAAAAAATGTTCTGGTCAATAGTCAATAGTCAATATCTAGAAGGATGCGTGAAAAATTGGGCGGGATTTTTTGGTGGGAAACACTGAATCCGCGTGATATAGATCTTGACCGTTAGATTAAAAATGGGACATTCTCATTGGTTTAAAAAAGAGCATACGGATTGAGAAGAAAACACAATTTGTTGAATGATGACCGTTATATTAGATTGAGATTTGATTTCTTTAAATTTGGTTCGTTGGATTACCAACACTTACAATAAAACCCTGATATCGTCGACTTCGATAAAGAAACTGGTTCCGAGATCGAAACCTGGCCTCCAAGCGTAAGTCGGAGACTTCGTCCGAACCATTTCGGGTAAGATTCCATCGTAATATTCTCCGAAACGAAGACGAAACCCGATATCGTCGACTTCGATAAAGAAACGGTTCCGAGATCGAAACCCGGCCTCCAAGCGTAAGTCGGAGACTTCCTCCGAACCATTTCGGTAAGATTCCATCGAATATTCTCAAACGAAGACGAAACCCTGATATCGTCGACTTCGATAAAGAAATTGGTTCCGAGATCGAAACCTGACCTCCAAGCGTAAGTCGGAGACTTCGTCCGAACCATTTAGGGTAAGATTCCATCGGAATATTCTCCGAAACGAAGACGAAACCCTGATATCGTCGACTTCGATAAAGAAACTGGTTCCGAGATCGAAACATGGCCTCCAAGCGTAAGTCGGAGACTTCGTCCGAACCATTTCGGGTAAGATTCCATCGTAATATTCTCGAAACGAAGACGAAACCACGATATCGTCAACTTCGATAAAGAAAATGGTTCCGAGATCAAAACCTGGCCTCCAAGCGTAAGTCGGAGACTTCGTCCAACCATTTCGGGTAAGATTCCATCGGAATATTCTCCAAACGAAGACGAAACCTCGATATCGTCGACTTCGATAAAGAAACTGGTTCCGAGATCGAAACCTGGCCTCCAAGCGTAAGTCGGAGACTTCGTCCGAACCATTTCGGGTAAGATTCCATCGGATATTCTCCGAAACGAAGACGAAAACCTGATATCGTCGACTTCGATAAAGAAACTGGTTCCGAGATCGAAACCTGGCCTCCAAGCGTAAGTCTGAGACTTCGTCCAACCATTTAGGGTAAGATTCCATCGAAATATTCTCCGAAACGAAGACGAAACCCCGATATCGTCGACTTCGATAAAGAAACGGTTCCGAGATCGAAACCGGCCTCCAAGCGTAAGTCGGAGACTTCGTCCGAACCATTTCGGGTAAGATTCCATCGAATATTCTCCGAAACGAAGACGAAACCCGATATATCGTCGACTTCGATAAAGAAACTGGTTTCGAGATCAAAACCCCTCAAGCGTAAGTCGGAGACTTCGTCCGAACCATTTCGGGTAAGATTCCATCGGAATATTCTCCGAAACGAAGACGAAACCCTGATATCGTCGACTTCGATAAAGAAACTGGTTCCGAGATCGAAACCTGGCCTCCAAGCGTAAGTCGGAGACTTCGTCCAACCATTTCGGTAAGATTCCATCGTAATATTCTCCCACGAAGACAAAACCACGATATCGTCGACTTCGATAAAGAAACCGGTTCCGAGATCAAACCTGGCCTCCAAGCGTAAGTCGGAGACTTCCTCCGAACCATTTCGGGTAAGATTCCATCGGAATATTCTCCGAAAGATGAAACCTGATATCGTCGACTTCGATAAAGAAACCGGTTCCAGAGATCGAAACCTCGGCCTCCAAGCGTAAGTCGGAGACTTCGTCGAACCATTTCGGTAATATTCCATCGAATATTCTCCAAACGAAGACGAAACCCGATATCGTCGACTTCGATAAAGAAACGGTTCCGAGATCGAAACCCGGCCTCCAAGCGTAAGTCGGAGACTTCGTCCAACCATTTCGATAAGATTCCATCGGAATATTCTCCTAAACGAAGATTCGAAACCTGATATCGTCGACTTCGATAAATAAACTGGTTCCAGATCGAAACTGGCCTCCAAGCGTAAGTCGGAGACTTCGTCCGAACCATTTCGGGTAAGATTCCATCGGAATATTCTCCAAACGAAGACGAAACCACGATATCGTCGACTTCGATAAAGAAACTGGTTCCGAGATCGAAACCTGGCGTCCAAGCGTAAGTCGGAACCATTTCGGGTAAGATTCCATCGTAATATTCTCCGAAACGAAGACAAAACCCTGATATCGTCGACTTCGATAAAGAAACCGGTTCCGAGATCGAAACTCGGCCTCCAAGCGTAAGTCGGAGACTTCCTCCAACCATTTCGAGTAAGATTCCATCGAATATTCTCGAAACGAAGACGAAACCCCGATATCGTCGACTTCGATAAAGAAATTGGTTCCGAGATCGAAACCTCCTCCAAGCGTAAGTCGAGACTTCCTCCAACCATTTCGGAGTAAGATTCCATCGAATATTCTCCAAAACGAAGACGAAACCCTGATTTCGTCGACTTCGATAAAGAAACTGGTTCCGAGATCGAAACCTGGCCTCCAAGCGTAAGTCGGAGACTTCCTCCGAACCATTTCGGGTAAGATTCCATCGGAATATTCTCCGAAACGAGGATATGAAAACTAATTTTAGCAGAGTTTTAAAAAATTTAGCAGAACCACAAAACCTTTACGACGACATTTTATAACTGTTGTGAAAGGGGCTGTACAAGACATTAAATCATGACCTTCCATTTCAATCTCTAATAGTCCATTTTTGTTTTTGTTTTTTCATTTTATCCTTATCTTTTTTTCCTCAACCATTCTCAGCTACTTCTTTTCTCTTTTCTCTCACCATTTTTGCAGCACCTCCTCCTTCGTCCCTTCTTCTCTAACCATTTTATTCGATGTAAAACACCATCATCAACAGCTCATCATCGTCAACTACTCACCATCATCAACTTAGATCAGAATCACTCAAACCACCATCAACAGATCGAGGTAGGTGAAGCTTTCGTCACCAACAAATCGTGTTGAAGACTAATTAACCATCGAATAGATCGACGTAGCTGAAGACTTAACAGGTATGTTACATGGGTTTCTCGATCTGTTACTTAATTTTCATTCTCGTCCTGTAATTAAATTTGAATCTCGTCCTGTGTAACTCGTTTGTTGATTATATATTTATTTTTTTAAAATTTCCAATCATTGCATTTAATTCGTTTGATGATTGGGTGGAGTTAATTCATTTCAATCATTGGATTCAACCCAGTTAAATTATTTGATGCATTTAATTTTAGGTTTTTTTGGACTTCAGGTTTGCATTTAAATTCATGTAGTAGTTGCATTTAATTGAAATGATTGGAATTTTGCATTAAATTCAGGTGTTTTTGTACGAAATTTTATTTAAATTTTTGTTTGAAATTTGAATTGTTTTGCATGATTTGCTTCAAGTTGGCCTTCAAATCAGTTGTACTATTTCATAACAACTTCATGGACACAGAGCTTAAATTGTGAGAAGAGTTGAAAGGTATACTTTAAAAATTTAGCATTGTCAACTGATTGTTCTATATAAACAAACTTGGAAGGTCTTTGTTTAATGTGTGTATGTGTGTGCATTTCTTGTTGTTAAAAGAAGTGAAATGTGTCAGTATTGCATTACTTGTTGTTTTACTTAATTAGGCATATTATTTGTAGGGTAGATCAGTCATGGGTGGAGGTGTGAAAGACTCTCCAAGTAGAAGTAGTAGCTGCAACAACATCAACAATAAGATGAGAATGGAAAAAATCATAACTGAGTGTGCTATGTGTGAACAAGGGAACCATGAGACAAAAGTTTGTCCCTGGCTATATTCTAGGTGCAAGCATGTTCCTTGTAATGGTGTGAGAGCATTTCTACGATCTACAAGAACTGAAACCAATGGGAAAATGTTCTTCAAGTGCACCATACCTTCCTGCACCTACTTTGAATGGTTTGATGATGCTTCTGACCCTTGAAAAGCCAAGTTGTTGTTGTTACCATCAGAGAAAAGCTGTAATGCTTGTGGATAAGATGATCACTCTCTCAAAAATTGTCCACTGCATGATCAAAAGTGCTTCTCTTCAACCTGCAACTACAAACTCACCCTAAAAATATGCAAAAATAATCACAATAAGAACATAGCTTACCTTGTATGTGAACAATGTGGAGATTTTACATGGGCTTCATATGCTATCTTCATTGATGCAAAAGAAAAAGTTAGAGTTTCTACAAATCAAATGGCTGATCTAATTACAAATCTAGGGAAAACTCTTCGTATGTAATAATTTTTAATTATATGTGTAAGACCTGATTTAAATGAAATATAAAGTACCCTAATTTCATACAGATGTTCCAAAATAACACGAGTGCATGTATACTTCTGGTTCTTTGAAATAGATAGAGCTGCATATTTTGTCTAAATCTCCGTTGCTCTAACTATACTTTTTTCTAACCCAGATTCAAGTGGTAGGTAAACTCAACTCGGTCCAAATGATGAATAAAGATTGGGTTCATTGGCCAAGGTTAATATCCTTCCAAGTTTGGTTTGCTATGCTATATTGTCACTCTATAAAGTAGATATAAGTCACTTAATTTATATATTACATTCTTTACATTCAGTTGTTATGCCATGTTGTCTACACCGTGTTTAAATTTATCCATTTATCATGTAGGGATGGTGTTGCATTCCAGGATGCATTGCAGAAGTTTGTAGATATGGCTCATGAGAAACTTGGATATCCTCCTAAGTCTAGTTGTCCGTGTGTTGATTGTAAGAATTTGGCTGAGCCACTTCCTCCTGGTACAGTTCATCTTCACTTGCTAAAACGAGGAATGGATCCTACTTACACAGAGTGGGTTCTTCACGGTGAGAAGGATAATAATAGTTCTAATGATGTTAATGAAGAGGGGGCAGGCCGTACTTTTTATCAGATGTGGACATAAGCTAATGTTGAAGGTTATTCTCCGATTCATCCGAGTCCGGATACTATGCAAGACGAGGAGGCGGCAAACCAGATAGTAGAGGATGACTTCCATTTATACCATGGTTGTACTACACACACGAAACTATCGATCACTATTGAGCTGTATAGGCACAAGACAGTCAATGGTGTATCTCGGAAAGCTTTTGATGAACTTCTCAAGACAAATGGTTCAATGTTGCCCCCAGGTCATTTTATTCCCAAATCAACATATGAAGTGAAAAAGTTGCTGAAGGCTTTTTTCACTGACTTATGAGAAAATACACGCATGTCAGAATGATTGTTGTCTGTTCAGAAAGGAGTTGAAAGATGCAAATGAATGTCCAAAATGTCACTATTCGAGGTGGAAGGAAGATACATCTAACATGGAAGATGACGACATGATAGACAAGCCCAAAAAGAAGATACCGGTTAAGGTTCTTAGATACTTCCCCATTGTGCCGAGATTAAAGAGATTGTATAAATCAGCAGAGCTAGCTCAACAACTGATATGGCATGCGACACATAAGAGTAAAGATGGGAAGATACGCCATCCATCAGATTCTTTGGCTTGGAAGAACATTGACACAAAGTTCCCCGAGTTTGCTTCAGAATCCCGTAATTTGCGTCTCGGGCTTGCTGCTGATGGATTTAATCCATTTGGCGATCTTTCCCCATCACATAGTTGTTGGCCGGTGTTGATTGCGGTATATAATCTTATCCCTCAGCAGTGTATGCAAGCCGAAAATATTATTTTGAGCTTGTTGATTCCAGGAAAGAAACAACCAGGTAGAGATATCGATGTATATCTGCAGCCACTGATAGAGGATCTGATTGAGTTGTGGGAGAATGGCGTGGAGGTTTATGATAAATTTAGTAACACAAGGTTCAACTTGAAGGCATTATTGATGTGGACGATAAATGATTTTCCTGCTTATGGTAATCTATCTGGATGTACGTATAAAGGGAAGGCGTCCTGCCCTCTTTGTGGTGATAATACTCTTTCGAACAGGTTGCCGTTTAGTCGTAAAACTGTTTACATGAATCATAGGAGATTTCTACCGTGTAATCATCCTCTTCGATCGCGTAATAAGAAAGCCATGTTTAATGGAGAGATTGAGAGGAAGGAAAAGCCACCTATTATGTCTGGTGTTGTGGCCTTTGAACGCCAGAGCAGTATTGTGAATGATTTTGGGAAAGCGAAGCAGAACGAGGCGGAGAAAAGGAAACAGAAAGAGAAAAATAAGAAGAATAACCAGAAAAAGGTTCAGAATAGTGTGGCAACAGGTGCAAATGACGGTAATTCTAAGTCTGGGAAGAGGAAAAGGGCAGTTGCTACTGATGCCGGTTCGAGTGATGCTGCTACATCTGGTGCACAGGATGATGACCATCCGATATTCAACAAACAATCCATATTTTTCGACTTGCCTTACTGGAAGGTAAGTTCTAACCTCAAATGCATGTGGGCATGTATGAATATGATAATATATTCTTTTTTATCTGCTACCAGGTATGAATATGTAAATAGACTGTCTCTTAGTGTTTGGAGAGTCAAAATATTATCACATGAGCTAGATATTGATGTTATTATCTTATTTCCTTCCTAGGATTTGTTACTACGGCATAATATTGATGTTATGCATACAGAAAAAAACGTCTGTGAGAGTGTCATTCATACTATATTGAATATAAAGTTTAAAACAAAAGATGGCTTAAATTCCCGTAATGATCTGAAAAGTATGGGAATCAGAGAAGAGTTGCATCCAACACTCAAGAATGGCAAAACATGGCTTCCACCAGCACCATATAACTTAAGAGATAAGGGAAAAGCCACATTTTATAATAGGATGAGAAATTTGAAGGTCCCATATGGGTATAGTTCTGATCTTAGGAGGCATTTCTCGAAAAATGGTTGCTTGGGTGTCCTTAAAGCTCATGATTACCATGTTCTTATGCAACAAATATTACCTGTAGGTTTGAAGGGGCTTTTTCCTGATGGGCCAAGTACCGCGGTTAATCGGTTATGTTCTTATTTTAACGAAATATGCCAAAGGGCAGTTGATCTCGATAGATTAGTAGAACTTGAAGAAGAAATTGCTGAGACTTTGTGTATGTTGGAGATGTACTTCCCTCCATCATTTTTTGATGTGATGGTACATTTGACAATTCACCTAGCTCGAGAAGTGCGATTATGTGGACCCGTACAATATCGTTGGATGTATCCATTTGAAAGATATTACTTGTTTCATTAGTTTTAACACTCATGTTTTCTTGTTTCATGTAAATTGAAAAAACAAATTAAGTGCAATGTTCTAATAATTAAAGGTTTGGTCTGTCGCAGGTATATGAAGACATTCAAAGAATACATAAAAAATTACGCACAACCTGAAGCATGTATAGCAGAGTGTTACCTGGGAATGGAGTGCGTCAGGTTTTGTAATGTTCATGCGGCCAAAGCAGATGGAGGAGGAGTAGATCAGAGCCGTAATGAAGACACTCAACATGATTCGACAAAGCTTGAAGGCCGTCCTCTTTCTAAAGGTGCTCGAGTGTGTATTGGTAGTGATATGCTAAATATCGCTCATAGATATGTGCTTTTTAACACAGCATCAATTGACCCATATAGAACTTAAGTATGACATTATATGTTCATTTCAAATTGTTATCAGTTATAATACCTTTACATAATCTTACATGGAAGATGATGATATGATAGTAATCTTTTTCATATTACTTTTTTTTTCTTATTAGAATGCACATGGATGAGTTAAGATATTCTGATACTGCCAGTGATGAAAACCAACTCCTTTCCATACACTCGGAGACATTTGCAGATTGGATACGGCAAAAGGTATGTGCACTACCACTTGGTCATTTTCCAGTGGTACCTATTTTTGGCATTAACAAAACAGCTTGCTCCATTACTGTTATCACTTGTGTTCTTCTAACTAAATTATATTTATAGGTTAAAATACAAATTAGTCAAGGCATATCGGTATCAAATACAGTAGAATGGTTGGCATATGGTCCTTTAGATAACTGTGTATCATATAAAGGCTTGGAAATAAATGGGTCAAGGTTTATTACGAAGGATATTCAAAGAGTCACACAAAACAGTGGTGTTTCAATTGAATCAAAATCTTTAGTTACAGGACAGTCACAAATAAGTGGTTTATATGGTGTTTTAGATCAAATTCTTGTGTTGGACTACCAGCATATGTTTCAGATTCCCATATTCAAATGTGACTGGGCACACACCTTTTTTGGTGTAAAGATTGAAAAAGGCTTTACATTGGTAAACTTACGTCAGCATAAGAACCAATATCAGAATGATCCATTCATTTTAGCGTCACAAGCCAGGCAAGTTTTCTATTCTCGAGAGTCGGATACATCTAATTGGTTTGTGATGTTGAAACCACCACCTAGGTGTTTCCATGAATTAGAGGAATACAATGAACAAGAAGACACAAGTTGCCATCCAGTGGAGCCTTCAACTCTTGGCTTACAAATGGATGACGAGACCGAGAGTTATTCAAGAACTGATGTTGAACCTATCTTAGTGGTTCCGACAAAGCAGAAGAACAAGAAGAATAAGAAAAATAAAAAGAAGTGCCATTGATGGTGGGTTTACTTTTTTCATTTCTAATGAATTTGGGTATTATTTTTGATTCAGTTTGGTTCTGCTGTATTTTTGGTCTGGATTTGTTTTTTCGTTAAAACAACATGCTATCTGTTTCACTTTATGATATGCTATCTGGACTGGTAATATTGTTGGTATATATGATATTCTATATGTTTCTCTTGAGATAAACCCCCCTTTTTAACTCCGCCATTGAAATATATATATATATCATTTCATTGCCGGTCTCAAGCCCGGATAAAGGAGGAGAGAAAAGAGGATTTGTTACTGAAATGCAGTTTTTTTGATGTTATGTGCAAAAATTAGTGACTTAAATCATGCTTTGGTCTCTAATTCTGCACTTGGCTTTTTTTGGCAGTCAATGTCTTGCATTTTTTACAGTCAATATACTTCAGAACTGGGAGCATTTGCAACTTATTCAGGACTTTTCTTTGCTTCACCAAAACTTGCATGAATCTGGTACTTCAGTGGAGATATAGATATACTATGAGTGTTGATTAAAATGTGATTGCAGAGAATGCCTTGTATGTTTCAGGCATAGTGGCTGCATTCACTGGCCTTTTTTTATAAGGCTCAGCTCAAAATTTTCTTTCATATAGATATAAAAGTAAAATATAACCACACATGTAAATGTGGAAAGATGGTTGGAATCTCAGACTTGGACAGAGGAGGAGCTCGAGTTCGACTCTCCCTGGGCTTCATTTTTTTTTCCAAAGTTAATTCTTCATTTTACAACTCTTATAATGGTTGTCAATAGAGATCAAAAAACAAAACACAAATATATCAATATTGTGAATACAGAACGATGGTTGGTGACTTATACTAACGCGTAGTACGCTTGTGTTCGAATCTCTCCAATAGCTTTTGTCGAACCAATATTTTTTTTTAACTTCAACAACTCTTATGAATGTTGTTATATAGTGATTCACTACCTTTACGTTATGAGTAGTTAAAGTCTAAAGGTGGTCACTACTCTTTACACACAAATGTTGTGGTTTTGATTCTCGTCACTACTCTTTGGTCTTGTTTGTCCTAAGAGTTGGACGTTTTTTAACTTTGACAACTATTATTTGATAAAGGTAGTAAAACATGCCACCTTTCACAACTTTAAAAATATGAGTTGTAAAGTTACAGTTGTAGAACAACAGCTAACGAATCAGAGATTTCCTTAATCTTGAGAATATCTTCAGAAATAGAAGAATTACCTTTTTGAATGGTAGATAAGTTTGCTTTGAGCTGTAGAATTCTGGATAGATTGATAGTTTCATAGGTGGAGCGAAGATACTTCCATACTGCACGAGAATTACCACGTCGAGCACATTCAGATTTCATGGTTTCAGTAAGAGAACAGTTTATCCAAGACATGATGGTTTGGTGGATGACCTCCCAATCTTCATAGGCTGGGTTGGGAGATTTTTCTTCAGTTACGGTATCAACAAGATCTTGAGATGGTACTTCATACGAGTCTTCAAGATATTTATAAAGACGATGAGATTTCAGAATAGAAAGGATTTTAGATTCCCAGAGAAGGTAGTTGGTTCTGTCTAAGAGAAACAATCTTAGTTGATGAAGGGATAAACGATGAGTTCAGGAAGGAGCCAATATTAGTTGATTGAAAAGCAGCAATAGTTGGAGTTCTTGTATTGTGTGACACGACTAAAATGGTAGAAGAGGCTTGAGTTGAAGAAGAAGTAAACATGATGAAGAAAATAAAAAGTTGAGGCTAGGATTTTGAGAGAGAAAAGAAGGAGGTTTTTAAGGCTAGGGTTTCTGAGAGATCATTCTGGCTCTAGATACCATGAACAATTATGGAAGCTCTCAGTTAACCTTCTTAGGTTATTGAGACATATATTTATATTGAGTTATATGGGTACACGGTATTATGAATTGTAATACAAGGTCCAACATATATGGACTCTTTACATGGACTTATATTCTACATGTTGGTAGGTCGGTCAAGGACTAGATTAGGAAATCTAGTTGGTTAAGGAAACCAAGTACTTGTGTCCTAAGTATAGAATCTTAAGAGGTTTGTCTCTTAGATCTAAGTTAGGAAACCATATACTTGTATGAAAGTAATCATTGTTAAGGAATGTGTCCATTCCTATTGATGTGTATAAATAACAATAGAGGGGAATAGAGAAAACACACCAGAACTAAGTAAGAGTTCTCTTCTTCTCGTCTAAAGCTTTGTATAGTCCAACCTATACGGTGATATATAAAATTGCTTATTCCTTCCCGAGGATTCAAACTCGTTAAATATTTGTTCTTCTTGTGTGGGTGATTGTGTTCTTGGAAATATTGGAGTACCATTGTAGTAGTGCAACCTAACGTTTCCGCAGGCTTTGGCGCAATAATTGGTGTCAGAGCTAGGAGACGCTCTTGGTTACGGGAACCCAGATTGCAGTTGAAGTGAAGGTATTTTTCTGAAGATTGCTTGAGGTAATACTAATCTCAAAGGTTCTGTTTTTTTATCTATATTTGGTTGTTTGAGAACAATGGTTGACGGGGATAAACCAGTTGATCCGAACAATCCTGAAGGAGAACATTCGGAGTTCACAAATAAAGATAAAGAAACAAACGAAGAAATACTTCATTCACATAGATCACAACTCAAGGTAGAAAAGTTTACAGGAACCAATAACTTTGGTCTATGGAGAACAGGCGTAATGGATTCTCTTGTTCATCTTGACCTAGAAGAAGCTCTAGAAGGTCAGTCAGTGGAGATGTCTGAAAAACAGTGGAACAAGATGAATAAATTATGTCTAGCTTCAATACGAGGGTGTTTAGAAACTTCAGTAAGAGTTAATTATCATCACGAGACTTCAACTAAGGATCTCTGGGAAAAGCTAGAGAAGGAATACCTTGTGAAGAACGTGGAAAATAGGATACATCTTAAAAGGAATTTGTATCGCTATAATATGAAGAGAGGTGCAACTCAAACCGAGCACCTATATTCATATAATAAACTTCTTGCTGAGTTGGTTAACTACGAAGAGAAGATCAACACCGAGGAACAAGCTTTTTTTCTGATAAACTCTCTTCCTGAAAAGTATGAACCTTTGATTAAAGCATTAATGCACGGCAAGTACAAGATGACATACGCAGAGGTCACTATAGTATTGCGTAGTAAGGAGTTCAGGAAGATGGAGCGTGAAGACCTTGCAAGGGAAGCTAACAATGACTTGCTTCTTGCAAGAGGTCGTTCAACAGACAGGAGAAAGAAGAATGGTGGTTATGGTAAAGGTAGAGGACTTTCTAAGAATAGGATGCGACTACAGAAATATGAGTGTTCTTGTTTCCATGACTTTGGTCATTGGGCTGAGGATTGTACCAAGCGTCAGGCAAGAGAAGGAGATAATAGTAATACCGAGGTGAACATTGCTAAAAAGGTAATGAAGAATCAGATGATGCTTCTGATTTCTTGCTAACTGTGATACCATTAGCTTGTACTATTACATATGGTACATGGGTATTAGATACTGGATCAACTTATCATATATGTCCATATCGGGATTGGTTCTCAAGTTTTGAAGAGATTGATGGAGAAGTACGTATGGGAAACAATCATACCTGCAGGGTGATTGGGATTGGTAGTGTTCGTATCAAGATGCATGATGGTATGGTTAGAGAGCTGAAGGAGGTAAGATTTGTACCTGCCATAAAGAAGAATCTGATTTCGCTCGGAACTTTGGAAGCTAAGGGCTACAAGTTAGTTGCTGAAAATGGTATTCTAAAGGCAATCTCTGGATCTATGGTAATTATGAAGGGAACACGTCATCATAACTTGTATTACTTGATTGGGAGTACAATAACAGGGGATGTGTCTATTTCTGAACATATAGAGAGTGCAGCTACCGAGAAGACGAAGTTATGGCACATGAGACTTGCACATCCAGGTGAGAATTCGTTGCATAAGTTGATTCACAAGACTTGTTGAAAGGTGCTATCACCTGCAAGTTAGCATTTTGTGATCCTTGTGTTAAGGGCAAGAAAACTAGGACAAGCTTTGGCACAACTATCCACAATACTAGTGAAGTTCTTGACTATGTTCACTCAGATGTTTTGGGTCCTTCCAAGAATTCATCATTGGGAGGGAAATATTAGTTTGTGTTGTTCATTGATGATTATTCTAGGCACGTATGGGTGTACTCCATGAGACATAAGGATGAAGTCCTTGAAATCTTTGTGAGGTGGAAGAAGGCAACTGAGACTCAAACTGGCAGAAAGATCAAAGTACTAGGTTCGGACAATGGTGGAGAGTACAAGAGTGATCCGTTCTTGAAAGTATGTCAGAATGAGGGGATAAAGAGGCACTTCACAGTTAAGTATGTTAGGATGAGGGGATAAAGAGGCACTTCACAGTTAAAAATACACCGACACAAAATGGGGTAGCTGAACCATGAATCGTACTTTGCTGGAAAAGGTACGATGTATGTTATCTAATACTGGATTAGGTAAGGCATTTTGGGCTGAGGCAGTTACATATGTGTTCTTTCTCATTAATAGGTTGCCATCAACTTCATTAGAAGGTAAAACTCCTATGGAGAAGTGGTTTGGTAAACCAGCTTATGATTATGACTCAATTCATATCTTTGGTTGTCCTGCATGGTATCATGTTAGTGAAAACAAGATTGATAACCGTGCTATGAAAGTAATATTTGTGGGTTTGAAGAATGGAGTAAAAGGGTTCAAGATTTGGAATCCAGTTGAGAAGAAGATAGTCATGAGTAGAGATGTCACATTTGATGAGATGTATATGGTAAAGTCTTGGGGTTCTGGACAGGTGGAGGACAGAAGCACCAGTACTAGTGAGCCTTTGTAGCAGGTGGAGATTGATGCAACTCCACTAATTCCATCTAAGTCCGTATCTGTTCAGAATACTTCTAAAGACATTGGGTCTACAAGAGAGGTAATACTGAAGTTCCAAATGATAGTGATACTGTTGAGGAAGAGGAACAAGAGTCAGTAGAAGATACAGAAGCTACGGTCACGGAGACCATAGAAACCATCAAACTAAGAAGATCAACCAGGAAGCCTGGTTGGATGAATGATTACATTGCTTATGCATTACCAGTTATACAAGATGGTACTCCTACTTCTTATTTAGAAGCTGTACGTATTGCAGAGTGTAAAGAATGGGAAGGTGCAATGCAGGACGATATGGAGTCTCTTTATAAGAATGGTACATGGATTCTTATGAAACTTCTGAATGGTAAGAAGGCTATTAGGTGCAAATGGGTATATGCTTAGAAAGAAAGATCTCATGTGAATCAAGTACGCTACAAGGAAAGGTTAGCTGCAACAAGTTATGCCCAAAGAGAAGGGATTGAATACAATGAGGTGTTCTCTCCAGTTGTGAAGCACTAATGAATCCAAATTTTATTGGCCTTGGTAGCACAATATGATTTAGACCTTGTTCATCTAGATGTTAAGACAACATTCTTACATGGTGACCTAGAAGAGGAGATCTATATGACTCGGCCGAGTGGGTTCAAGGATGCTGTAAAAGAAGATTGTGTATGTAAACTAAAGAGATCGTTGTACGGGCTGAAGCAGTCTCCAAGAAAATGGTACAAGGGATTTGATAAGTTTATGATAGTCCGAACATACACAAGAAGTCACTATGACCATTGTGTATACTTTAAGAAGCTACGTGATGGATCTTTCATATATTTTCTCTTCTATGTCGATGATATGCTGATTGCATCGAACAACAAGAAAGAGATTGGTAAATTGAAGTGCAAGTTGTCATCAGAGTTTGAGATGAAAGATCTGGGAGAGGCTAAGAAGATTCTTGGTATGGAGATTCAACGTAACATAGAGAAGGGTGAGGTTTGTTTGTCTCAGAAGACATATTTGAAGAAAGTTATACAGAAGTTTAGTGTCTACGAAGGAACTAAATCTGTAAGTACTCCCCTTGGTGCTCATTTTAAGTTGAATGCGCGTATGTCTCCCACTACTGAAGTAGAACGAAAGTATATGGCCCAAGTCCCATATGTTGAGTCTGTTGGTAGATTGATGTATATAATGGAATGTACAAGGCCGGACATTTCACACGCAATTAGTATGGTCATCCGTTATATGCATTGACCTTTGTGTGTTCATCTTCTTCAGAAACTCCTTCCGGGGAATCCAAAGGTTTGCGTCCGCCTTCCGGTATCTCCATAAGGGCTTCCGCACGTCTCTGTCGCTCTAGTTTTTCCAACTATCGCAGCAAGTTCATCAACTTCCTTCTCTGCTCCAGCCTTTCCAACCACGACAACATGTTGTCAACTATAACTCTAATCTCTTTAAGTTCTTCTTGAAGTTCTGCTTGATAAGGTTTAGTACCTCTTCCACCACCACCTATAACTCTTCATGCCATGATATCTAGCTAGGGTTTGTGGGTTTTGTTCTAGCGCCAATGAATGCAGTTAGGCTAGCAACATACGCCTAAACTAATAATAGACAAAAATCTTGAAGAATAGAACAATAGGAAATCAAAAAGACGTTGATAAATCGAGTGTAGATAGAATCCAAATTACTCATTGATAATCTAAAGATTATTTTCGTAAATTCAATAATAAAGTCTGCCTCCTAAAGAAGATCTAATAACGTATTTATACTAGCAAAGGAAACCTAAACAGAGAAAACCCTACACTAACGGACACAAACGCCCTTTCTTGAGAGATAATCTAGCAAACATATTCCTAAATAGAGAAACTCTAATATGACATATTATGCCCCTGCATCAGTATAATTCCCCAAAATAACCTTCCACGTCTAGACATTCAATCTCCTAGTTCATTTCCCCACCGTCTCTTTCCAGTTTTTCTCCGAAGAAGCTTTCACGATGAAGATTTTTCAGATTTCGTTAATTGAGTACTTAATTCAATATCAAATTATGAAGATTCATCAGATTTATTTTCTTAATTGTTCAAATCGGTTGATTTCGGATCTATTATTTGTTGACGACACATATATGTCGTCGAACTTATAGATCTAAACTTGAAATTTGAATGTACAGTTGATGAAGAATGTAAAGATGTTGATGAAGATATAATACTTGCTCATAAGAGTGCTCAGGTAATTTTAAATTTGTAGGGATTTTTAACCTAATCTGTTAATAAGGTGAGATTGAATCTAAAACTGTTTTATATATGCTTATGAAGTATGTGATTAGTTTTTATTTTACTGCAATTTAGCAATAAAGATTTAACAATATAGTAGAGTAGTACACATCATGCAAGTTGTTTTGGGTTTTTCTACTAGTGTGTAGTGTGTTTTGATGGGGGTGCATAATGCATATACTGTATTCTCATGCTTTTTTAGTGTATTTGATGGGAGTGCCTAATGCATGTACTGCATTCTTAAACATTTTTACTACTGGAGATCACTTTTCCAAGACGCTTGTTCCTCCCTCTCAAACCCATTCGATCTATATCAAAAATTGAAAAAACTAATTGATTGATTTAATAAACCTAGAAAGACTACATACCTTATTCATTAGCCTTTCTAAGTTGATGCGGAGAAACCCATTTAACCAAAGCAATTCTAAATGACATTGTTTGTTGTCCATTTAACAACCTGGCCTCTAAGCTACTGTTGATTGAGAATCTGATGTTGCCTCAATTAATCGCCTCATAATCTTGCTTCTTATCTTCATCCGCCGCAGTGATGCAAGAATGTCCTCATAACTTAGCATGCACCGATAATTACCCATGAACGGTTGCCAACTACCATCTCCACCAGCTGCAACATACTCCCCAAAGGCTACAGTCATATCAACGAGATATTCTAAATCTTGAATCCTTTTTCTGAATTTCTTTAGGTGTTGTGGATAATCCCTACCCTTTTCATCATCGTCAAGAGTATTAAGACCCAATTTTTCCATTAAGGCATTGAATTTGTCTGCAAGAACCTTGATAGCATCAAGAGGAGGTAGATCACCTATTTCTACGTCTCCCTGAGCACGCATTTGTTCATCTTGAACTTCCCAGATTTCATTTTTAAGATAAATTAGATAATCATTATCGGCAAAGTTACATCCTGCTGCTCCTTCACTGAATTTAGTCAAACGGTGGTTTCCAGGGATTTGCGAGCAAGAAGGACAGCCAATTAATTCTCTCATAAGCCTGCTTCTTATCTTCATTTTCTGCAGCGATGCAAGAATCTCAGGATATTTTAGCATACACTCATAATTTTCCATGAAATGGTCCCAACGACGATCTCCACCAGCTGCAACAAACTCCCCATAGGCCACCGTCATCTCCACGGATTCTACTAAATCTTGAATCTCTTTTCTAAATCTCTGCAGGTGATGCGGATAATCATCATAATCAGCAGGGATTTTTTCATTGCTCTCTAGAGTTGCAAGACCCAAATTTTCCATCAAGGCATTGAATTTGTCAACCAGATCGTCTAAAGCCTCAAGAGGAGCTACATTATCTCCTTCTATGCTGCACCGAGCATACCACTGTTCAGATTTAACTTTCCGAATTTCATTTTTCAGATTGTCATCATCTCGAAAGTCACATACTGATGCTGCTTCTCCGGTGAATTTCCTGAAATAGTGGTTTCCAGGGATTTGTGAAAGAGGAGAAGGATAATTAAAAGTGTGGCGGTGGAATTTTGAGATGAATACTTTTTTTAGGTTTGAAGAAGAAGAAGGTGACCATCTTGTGAATGGCGATTTTCTCAACAGTGATGATGATCTGCAGCACATAGAAAATTTTGAAGAAATTTTATTCATATTTTCCTCTTGGAGAAGACTGAAGATGAAAAAAGGAAAACCTAATTGTGTGGATAGCAGAGGAGAAGTCGTTCGCAATACTGCTAGGTGTTATATGCGGCATCCGTTGAAACCCTAGATGGAAAACCATGGGTTCTAAACTGAATATCATGGCCCATGTACCAGCCGAAGAATCACACAAGATAGAAGTAGAACGAACCCACATATACTAGGCACTTTTGTTAATTAGCATCGGTAACCTTGTAGATTTCGTATACGAACTAAAGTTTTGTTACTCATGTGCTATCAGTCTGTATATGTGCAAGGATTATTTCTGCATCTTTGGGACGAGTGAGTATCAGTGTAGACTCCAATTCAATTGTCTATTTTTTGCATTGACAAGCTTTACAGTAGAGACCTTATTGGACCAAAATAACAAAAAACAGAAAGAAAATAGTGACCAAATATTTTTGTGGGAAAGTTATAAATACCCTCCATTTTTGTTGATCTTGAAAAAAATACCCCCGAGGGGTAAAAAATATTTTTTTTGGGGTCAACTTAAGTAAGTTGCTTTCACTTTTTGGAAGCAACTTGTGCTAGTTGCGTTCCACTTTTCAGAAGATAAGGGTATTTTTAAAAATTGAATAAAGGGCGTCCACTTTTCAGAAGATAGGGGTATTTTAAAAAAATGAATAAATGGTATATTTTAACCTGGCTTGATTGGGGTATACTCATATTAATTGGGGTATACCCAATTTCAAGGAGACATGGTGTGTCATTTTAAAAAAGGGTGATTTTACTTTAATACCCTTGAACTAATTAAATCTTAAAAATATACCCATTTCTTAATTTCATTAACCTTAAAATTAAAATTAAAAAACTAAACAACTCTTAATCTTTTCTTCTTCATCATCTACATCTTTCATCAACTAAAACCATATAAAAAATTTCAACATTGATTTTCCAAAAAAATTGTCGATTCTACGGGCGAAAAGAATACTATAAATGATGTTTAAACTCAAACCCATCATTGTGTTGTGTGATTTGACTGCTATATTAGGTTAGAAATCGAAAATTGTGATTTATGTGTTTTTAGCCGGCAAGGTCGTAACATGCATATCTTGCCGACTTTTCATAACAGCCATGGCCACTGTAAAAAAATTTCAACAGCCGGCTGGGTATTTTTTGAAGACCTTGCCGGCCAATACAACCGACAAGGTCGTAACATGCATATCTTACCGACTTTTCATAATAGCCATAGTGACTGTAAATTTTTAAACAGCCGGCAGGGTATTTTATGAAGACCATGCTGGCTAATACACAGCCGGCAGGGTGTTTTTTGAAGACCTTGCCGGCTAATAAACAACCGACAGGGTATTTTTTTAAAACCTTGCCGGCTAATTCATTTTTCTGAAAGAGCCGGCAAGGTATTTTCAACAGCCGGCAGGGTATTTTAACAAAACAATTATTTTTCATCAAAAATCCTCCCAAATAAGTTCAATCAAAAACAAAATTTCATTTCATAAGTTTTAATCTACTCACTTAATCAATCTTAACTCAATTAATTAACCTAATTAGAATTTTTAGTGTTAATGAAACAAGGGTATATTAGCCATTTAGAAAATATATGGTTAAGGGGTGGCTTATTTTACTTCCAAATGACCCTATTTTGTCTTATTGGGTATACCAAATTAATCTAGGTAGACCCCAATCTCGCCGAGCGTTTTAAGGGACGGATTTTGAAGGGTATTTAAATAATGTTCCCAATAATTTTTTATGTTTTATGGTAAGTTTAAAACACATGCCGCGATTGGGTAGCTGAAATTTCTCTTAGCTCGTTTAGAACCTCAGTCTCATTGGGACACACATTTGTCTCAAAGATATACTATCAAAACCAAAAGGTGAAATTTACTGTTTCAACTTACAAAGAAGAAGAAATTAACTAGACAAACAAAGGGTTGAGAAATTCTTCATATGTTAGGAAACAAATAACCAGAAAAAGAATTGGTCAATTAACGCATCTTATATGTCCACCAAGTACATGTTGGAGTCCCTCACCATAGATTCCTGCGTGTTTCAGTATGTACTGCCGGGATCATAATCTTTTAAGAGCCTGATGATATATGATATTTCACAAGATATTCAGTAAGCTAATGAATATCTTACCTGATAAAACTATTTACGTTGCGACAAACTGGCATCTGCATTTGCATTATCAAACACACTGAGTTTGTTGCCATGGTTTTCTTCTTACTCTTTCTTTGATTGTTTTTCAGGTGATTGTAGTGCAAATAATAAGAAATGGAAATAAGGCACACTTACTTTCCAATGTTTTTCCTCATTTGGTTTTTCAACAAAGTAATCAAATTATCAAATGGAATATCAAGTCGCATTTGTGAAGTCTTCTTCAAGAACCTGCATCATTAAGTTGTATGGAAAAGTAAAATAAACGCTCATTACGAAAAACTTTGAATGTACATAACATTTTTTACATGTGATATCCTGGGATCAGTCACATCTAGATAGCATAACCAAGAAAGAAATGAAATACAAAGTGAAAATTCGAAGTTATATTAATCCTAGCTTCACCACCAACTTGTTTTTGTTGTTTCCGATACTTGATAAGATTTTAAAACAACATAAAAATCTACACCGCAGATGTAGCTTCGATGATTTTGGTCGTAAAATTTTTATTTTAAGCCATTTTGAGGTCATTTCCAAGGAGAGAGAGGTGAAATTTGTATCCGAAAAAACATAAAAACCTTCTAGATGTTTCGCCAGGTTTACTTTGTATGCAATAGACCTTCCATCAAAAATCAAATCATCTAACATCCATTGTCAGCCATTTCATTAGCCTGCAAACCCACTTATATTAAAAAAATTTAAGCAAGCAATTCAAAATGACACTGTTTGTTGTCCATTTACAATCCCCTGAGAGCATCCACAGCGGGCGACTAAGACCAAAAATTTGGTCCGCGAACGAGAAGTAGTGGGACGTACTATCGACTAAACGAAGACCATCGACTAAATCCCAGACTATATTTGGTCCGCGACCAAGACTAAACCCAAATATAGTCGGGCGTTGATATAGTTTACGCCCCACCACAGACGTTCGTAAAGTGTTCGCCCCACAACAGGCGTATGTAATGTTTTCGCCCCACAGCGGGGGTGGTTTATACCCCGCCCCATATATATATATATAATTTATTGTGGGGTGTGGTTTATACCTCCGCCCCACTCAAAAATTTGCATGCATATTTTAGGGCGTGGATTATACCAACGCTCCATTGTTTTTTTTTACTTTTCGGCACCAGGCGAACGTATACCCTCCGCCCCACATCAGGCGTTAATATACTTCACGCCCCACACAAGTCGTTGGTAAAGTTTACGCTCCACCAAAATTTAGTCTGCTGCAAGAATCTCTAAGCTACTGTTGATTGGTAATCTGATTTTCCCTTAATTAATCGCCTCATAAGCCTGCTTTTTATCTTCATCTACCGCAACGATGTAAGAATCTCCTCATATTTTATCATACACTGATAATAATCCATGAACGATAGCCCACAACGATCTCCACCAGCTACAACATACTCCCCAATGGCCACAGTCATATCAACATCTTTTTGTAAAAATTCAATATTATCTCTGAATCTCAGCAGGTGATCCGGGTAATCATCATCACTATCATAATCATCCGAAAGAGTTTCAAGACCCAACTTTTCCATCAAGGAATTGAATTTTTCGGCAAGAACCTTAACAACATCAAGAGGAGGTACAATACCTATTTCTATTTCATCCTGAGCCTTCCGTTGTTCAGCTCAAACTTTTCAGATTTCATTTTTCAGACATTCATCATCGCCAATGTACAATTCTGCTGCTCCTTCACTCAATTTCTTGAAACGGTAGTTTCCAGGGATATTTGGAGGAGAAGGATAACCAAGTAATTTCCTCATAGGCCTACTTCTTATCTTCATTCGCTGCAGCGATGCAAGAATCTCATCATAATTTAGCATACACTCATAATTTTTCTTGAAGTCTTCACAACGACGTTCTCCACCAGCTGCAATATATTCCCAGTTAAGAAAAATATTTTGGTGAAAACTTCCACGGTTGAGCTCGTGGAGTGAGATTTTATTTATACTTCAAAAGAATACAAAGAAATTCGTTACAGATGTGTAAATAGATTAAAAGATAACAAGAATATTGCCGCAGGACTACAGCTTAATACTCGGTCATACCCTGACTATAAACAGACTCAGTTGAGAGTCTTTTGGTGATGACTGTGTCATCCTTAACACCTCCCCTCAAGTTGTACTGCAGTTGACGGATGTGCAACTTGTTGCTAATGATTTGAAATCTGGGTGTTGAAAGCCCTTTGGTGAATATATATGCTAGTTGATCACGCGAGCTAATGAAGCATACTTGCAGCTGCTTACGGGAAACACTTTCTCTGACAAAGTGATAATCAATCTCGATGTGCTTAGTGCGCGCATGGAAAACGGGATTGGCAGTGAGATACGTCGCCCCTAGATTATCACACCATAAGGTGGGTGGTGAGTGCTGCACTCCAAGCTCTTTGAGAAGAGATTGTATACAAATTAATTCAGAGGTTGCAATTTCCATTCCCTGGTACTCTCCCTCAGTGCTGGAATTGGATACTGTCTTTTGTTTCTTAGCGCTGCAAGAAATCAAATTTCCTCCAAAGTAAATACAATAGCCACTTGTACTGTGCCGATCATCTAAACTTCCAGCCCAATCGGCATCGGAGTATGCTTGAAGAGATAAATCTTTTGTACCCTTGATATGCAATCCATAATCAATAATGTGCTTAAGTTACCGTAGTATCCTTTTAACCAACTCCCAATGCTCAATATAAGGTTCATGCATATATTGACATACCTTGTTAACAACCACAGATATATCCGGTCTTGGGAGATGGAGATATTGCAGTGCTCCAACCAAAATGAGATATAGAGAAGCATCCTCGAACTGTTGAGTCCCGTGCTAGTGAATCTTTACATTAGGTGCCAACGGAGTACACACAGGTTTGACACCATCAAGCTTTTTACGTCGAAGAAGATCAGCAACATATTTTCGCTGAGACAACACTAATTCATTAGAATGTCGAATAACTTCAACACCTAAGAAGAAACTCAAATCTTCCATATCTTTCAATGCAAACGCTTCTCCAAGCTCTGCAAATAAGTTGTTGAATTCGATATGGAGAAGACCCTGTTACAATGATATCATCCACATACACTAGGACATACGTAACAGATTCTTCTGTTTTTAGAATAAATAACGAACTGTGCAATTGAACCCTTAAACCCTAATTGCATTAAGTGTGTACTAAGTTTGGAATACCAGGCCCGAGGCGCCTATTTTAGCCCATAGAGAGACTTATGAAGTTTGCATACATGATTGGGTAGTCTGGATCCACATATCCTTGGGGTTGCTGCATATATACATCCTCTTCAAGGTTTCCATTCAAAAACGCGTTTTCAACATCAAGATGTTTAATCTCCTACTGATTCATAACAGCAATCGATAGCATTTGTCATATAGTGCATGTCTTTATAACAGGGGTAAAGGTCTCGCCATAATCTATGCCCTCTTGCTGGTTAAAACCCTTAGCTACCAAACGTGCCTTTTATTTGTTTATGCTGCCATCATGATTTTGCTTGACCCTATTGACCCACTTCGAACCAACAACATTCATACCTTTTTCATACTTCACCAAAGAGTAAGTTCCATTGCGTATCAGTGCATTAATCTGCACATCCATTGATGTTTTCCATTTTGGGTTCTTCGATGCAGTGCTGTAGAAGGTTGGCTCAATGAAGTTTGCATCAGGAAAAGGGTGCTTTGTTGCGGTTAAGCGCATCTTCTTAATAGGTTTAGAGATACCAGATTTGGCCCGTGTTTGCATTGAATGTGTGACTGCATTATGTCGAGGTGCTGGAATTTCAGACTAAACTTGAGGCATTTCAGTTGGAGCTGCAGATATTGCTGAGTTAGAAGATTCTGCTCCAGGTGATTGAGGTAGCATTTGAGGAGATGCAGGCATGTTAGTACCAGCAATATTGGAGCCATCATCTGACCCTATGTTCCCTGACTGTGTATTGATAACAATATCTTCTACACCTTATGTCAAATAAGAATTTCGAAAAGGAGGAGAAACTAGAATACTTGTACTAGACGGAACACTACCTGAAATTTGCAAGGGACCCTGCTGCCAGAGGGACTGAAATGGGAATGAGCCTTCCTCAAAGCGTACATGGAGAGATATGGAAACCCTATTGGATTCTATATGCAAACACATATAGCCTTTGTGTGAATTGCTATACCCTATGAAAACACAAGGAAGAGATATGGGTTTCGACTTTGTGGAATTGTACTTCCTTAGACAAGGGTATGCCAAACAACCAAATACTCGTAAAAATTTATAATCAGGTTTTTTACTAAACAGTATCTCTAATGAAATATTTGGTTCTTTTGCTAATTTTGGTAATCTGTTAATTAGAAAGAACGCAGTGGTAAAAGTGTCTGCCCCGAAAGATTTTGGCATAAACTAGACTCCATAACATGGCGTATACGTCTCTCAGCTAAGCCATTTTGAGGAGAAGTGTGTGGACATTAAAACCTATGTTGAATGCCGGACTCATTGAGATAGGCAGTGAATTTTTTGAATTCCAAGGCATTATTAGATTGAAACACTTTGATTTTATGATTTGTCATTCTTTCAACTTGCTTATGGAAAGAAATAAAGGTTTTCAACGCATCAGAACGAAGAACAAGTGGAAAAACCCATGTGTAATGAGAATAAACATCCATAATGAGAAGATAATATTTAAAACCATTTCTAGAAAGTTGAAGAGAAACCCAAATATTTGACACAATCAAACTTAAAGGTGTGTCATAAACAGTGTTGCTAAATAAAAAAGATAACTTCTTGCTTTTGCTAAGGTGAAAAGAATGACAATAATCAAAAGCCTTATTGGAAACTGAAAGAGAGTTTTGAAGACAAATTTGTGAAACAGTACACAACATGGGATGCCCTAGTCGTTGGTTCCATAAAGGGAAGGTAGAAGAGATGTTTGCCTGCATCTGAATTGGCTTCTCTAGCATATCAACCCCTTCAAAAATGTATAGCCCATTATTATTCAGTCCTCGCAGATGAGTTGTCCCAGGTTGCTTGTCCTTCACAAGAAAATGAGAAGTGTGAAATTCAAAGTAAACACCATTGTCTTTACAGAACTGGGAGACAGACAATAAGTTGGTTTTAATTTGCGGGACATGATAGATATTCTTTAAACAGAAGGATCTAGAATTGTAGGTAAATGTGGCATTACCAGCATTGGATATCTTAAGAGCATTACCATTACCAATATGCACTACTTCAGTGCCATCATATTCATGGGGTATAGACATATTTCTCATATCCGCAGTAAGATGGTGCTTTGCTCCTGTGTCAGTGACCCACTTATTACCATGCACACCATCTGGTAAAGTTATATATGCAACAGGTTACTTCTGTTGATTGTTGATGGGTTTGTAACGAAACCAACATCGATCAGATTGATGGTTATCCTTCTTGCAAATTTGACAAGGCTGAGTAAAATTTGGCTTAGGTTGCTGGTTGTGACGATTCGATTAATCGTTGTTGTTCCGTGGAGGACCACGATTGTTATTGTTGAACTGTCTTGGGGAAGATTTGTTCGACGAGCTTGAGATGGAGACTGCAATGTTTGCTATTGGATGTTGAATAGCAGATAGATGCTTCTATAGCCGCATATCAAAAGTGAATAAGTGTGCATATAAGGTTTTCATATCCATGTCTTCCACAAGTACTGAGAGAAGTTACCACCGGATCATATGACTGATTTAAGCCATTGCTAATGCATTTCTTCATCTCATCGGCAGATACCGTATATCCAGTTGTTGCAAGCTGGTTAAACAGAGATTTAGCCTCATTAAAGTATGCTTTCATTGACTTGTTACCTTTATTCATGTGATGCAGCTGCTTCTTCAGGTGCATCTGATGCGCTTTTGTCTTGGGAGCATATTCATCTTCCAATGCATCCCAGACTGCTTTTGTCGTGTCCAATTCTCCCATTGTTCCTAAAACATCTTCAGTTAGGGTTGAATTTAACCATCTAACCAACAAAGAATCATGTTCTTCATAGGCTGTGAAATCAGGATTGATTGCATCTGAGTTTGGTAAAGTTCTTGCTGGTTTTGCTTTTGTGCCATCAATGAATCCAGTTAAACCATAACCTTTTAATATGGGTTTAAACTGTGTCTTCCAGAGCAACCAATTCGTCTTTGTAAGTTTTAGAGTTACAAGGTGATGTATTTGCACTTGTCTAAGCTGTGTTGTTGTTGTCATTAATGTTTGATATTGCAGATTAGGGTATTTCTAGGGTTATGGGTTTTTGTTGTTCTTAGTTTTTTTGTTTTTTGTTTTTTTGTTTTTTTTTTGGAAGCGTAGAAAGGATCTTGGCTGATACCAAGTTAAGAAAAATATTTTGGTGAAAACTTCCACAGTTGAGCTTGTGAAGTGAGATCTTATTTATACTTCAAAAGAATACAAAGAAAGTTGTTACAGATGTGTAAACAGATTCAAAAATAACAAGAATATTGCCGCAAGACTACATCTTAATACTCGGTCATACCCTGACTATCAATAGAGTCAGTTGAGAGTATTTTGGTGATGACTGTGTCATCCTTAACACTCCCCATATGCCACGGTCATATCAACCGATTCTACTAAATCTTGAATCTCTTCTCTGAATCTCTGCAGGTGATCCGGATAATCAATAACGCCACCAGCTTCATTAATAGTCGCAAGACCCAATTTTTCCATCAAGGCATTTAATTTGTCCGCCTCAAGAGGAGGTACATAACCAAATTCTATGCCTCACTCAGCAATGATTTATTCATCTTTAATTTTCGAAATTTTATATTTCAGATAATCATCGTCTTGAAAGTTACATTTTGATGCTTCTCCACTAAATTCCCTTATATAGTGGTTTCCAGGGATTTGTAGTGTATGAGGAGGAGAAGGATAATTGAAAGTGCGGTGGTGGAGTTTTGAGATAAATACTATTATTAGGTTTGAAGTAGAAGAATAATAAATGGGTTCTGATGGTGATGACCATCTTGTAAATGGATTTTTTCTTAATAGTGATGATGATCTTCCGCACACCGAAAATCTTGAAGTAATCTGATTAATTTTTTTTTCTTTTAGAAGAAGAAAGGAAAACCTAATAGATAGCGGGGGAGGATTCGTTCCCAATACTGCTAGGTATAAACCGGATTCACATGCAGCATCCATTGGAACCCTAGATTGAAAACTATGGGTTCTGAACTCCATGCCAAGGCCCATGGACCAGTGCAAGAAAGACAAAAAAAAAAAAAACCCGTATATACTTAGCAGTTAGCATTTTTGCATAGCATTAGTAATTCCCTTTACAGTAACCCGTATATACGGAGGGGAAGTGGAAAAAATATGTGATAAGAACAATCAAATGGATGGAGGAGGGTATGAAGTTATAACAAAAAGAAAAATTACATTCGTTAACTGCAGTAAATCTCTTTCTTTATACTGTTTAGGATTTTATTAGGGTTCTAGGAACCATGTTTATCAAATTATTTGAGAGTCCTCACTGCCCTAGGCCTTTGAATGATCTCAATTTGATTTTTCAACTATAATAAGTGCAACTAGAATGAATACACAATGATCTGAAGCTGTCCTCTTGTACCCTTGTTCCTTCATGAACGATTCAAACTTCTTATACCATCTTCTTGGAGCTTGCTTCAAACCATATATACTCTTTTTTAGCTTGCACACCGTGTGCTCTTTGCCTTTGACTTCAAAACCCTCGGGTTGTGCCATATACACATCTTCCTCCAACTCACCGTGAAGAAATATTGTCTTAACATCTAGTTGTTCTATCTCAAGATTCAAACTAGCGGCTATTGCCAAGACAACCCGAATATAAGGAAATCTCACCACCGGTGAGAAAATCTCGTCAAAGTCAACACCCTTTCTCTGCTCATAACCATTCACAACTAAGCGTGCTTTGTACCTTGGTTTTGAGTTATCATCTTCAGTCTTGAGTCTATACACCCATTTGTTCTTCAGAATTTTCTGGTTTTATGGCTTGTCAACCAAATCAAAAGTATCATTCTCATCTAAAGAGACAACCTCTTCTTTCATGGATTTAAACTACTTCTGACTTTAAGGAACACTAAGAGCTTCTTCATAAGACTCTGGTTCACCTGCATCTGTGAGAATCACGTACTCATGTTGTGTATACTTTGTTGAAGGTAATCTGGTCCTGATGGATCTTCTCAACTCAACTTATGGTTGTTGTTGTTGCACTTCTTGCTCAACATCACCCACTGGAACATGTTTATGAGCTTCATCTTCATTGCCATCACCATCACCATCATCATCATGTTTTTCAAAATAAGGAACAACTGGGCTTGGATCCAAGGTCATATCATCTTGAAGCTTTGGCATCTCAATCGTCTCAAAGTCTTCAATAGTACCCTAGTCTTCAAGGAATACTGCATCCTTACTTCTGATAACCTTATTCTCAACTGGATCCCAAAATATGTAACCAAACTTCTTTGTCCCATAGCCTAGGAACACACATTTCTTTGCTTTGTCATCATTCTATGATCTCTGATCTTTTGGGATATGAACAAATGCCCTGCAACCAAACACTCTCAAGTGATCATAAGTAGGTTCTTTGTCTCTCCATACCTTTTCTGCTACTTCTCCATCTAGCTGTCTTGAAGGAGATCAGTTGATCAAATACACAACAGTATTCATTGCTTCACCCCAAAAATTCTTCTACAACTTGGAATGAGATAACATGCACCCGATTATCTCAAGAATAGTGCGGTTCATCCTCTCTGCAACACCATTATGTTGTGGAGTCTTCGGTACTGATTGTTCATGATGTATACCCATTCTCTTGCAATACACTTGAAGTTGTCCAATGTACTCTCCCCCGTTGTCAGAACGAAGGCACTTCAAGGTTCTACCTATTTCTTTTTCCACCATGTTATGAAGCATCTTGAACACAGGAACAACATCATCTTTGGTCTTGATTGCATATGACCAAACCTCCCTTGAAGCATCATATATGAAAGTAACAAAATAAACAGCACCACCAAGTGTTTTGACCCTTAAAGGTACACATACATCAGAATGAACAAGATCGATAATACCAGAATTGCGCTTGGGTAAAGATTTATGAAAAGAAACTCTAGTTTGTTTACCAACTAAACAATGAATACACTTACCCAATTGCATACCTTTGGCATTTGGCAAAACTTGTCTTTTGGTGAGGATTTGAATTCCCTTCTCACTAAGATGGCCAAGTCTTCTATGCCACAACTAGGAGATTGAATCTTTATCAACAGCATTCAACTCACCTTTCAACAACTCCACTTGTGTTTTGTACAATGTGTCACACTTCTTGCCTCTTGCAATAACCATGGAGCCCTTGCTTAGCTTCCATTTTCCATCACCCAAGTGATTGTTGTACCCTTCATCATCTAACACTCCTGGTGACATTAGATTCAAACAAAGATCTGGTACATGTCGTACATTTCTGAGAACCAATGTGCAGCCAACACTGGTCTCAACCTTCACATAACCCATTCCTACAATCTTTGAAACACCACTGTTTTCCATTCTGACTGAACCAAAGTCACCAGCCTTGTAGGAGGTAAATACATCTTCATGAGGAGTAGCATGATAAGATTCACCTGAATCAACTATCCACTCTGAATCGGAACCTGCAAAACTCACACAAACATCATTATAATCTGAGAATACAATGATATCATCATTTGTCGCAATAGCTGCAACACCATTGTCTTGTCTATCATTTCCTTTCCCCGTATTGTGTTCTTGCTTCAGCTTCCTGCATTCATTTGAATAATGACCTCTCATACGACAGTTCCAACATTCAACTTCCTTTCTGGCCTTTGATTTACCCCTTGACTTGCTACGGCCAACTTGTCTTCTGTCTTTTCTTCTACCCCGATTTTATGTAACAAGAGATTCTGAATGAGATGAGTCTGATGACCTTCTTCTAACTTCTTCATTCAGCAAACTGCTAGTTGCAACAGTCATGTTCAACTTCCTGTCTGGAGCAAAATAACTGAGACAATTCCTCAATGGCTCCCAACTGTCTGGTAAAGTATTTAACAACAAATAAGCTTGTATCTCTTCAAGAATTATCATCTCATAGATGTAATCTGAATAATAATACCCTTCATTTCATTAAAATGTTGCGCCATTGAACTTCCTTCCTTGTAGCACATCTTTCCAATCCTTTTGAATAGAAGAGCTTTTGCACAAGGAGACTGCTGATCATATATCTCCTCTAACTTGGTCCACAAAGAATATTCTAGTGTTTCACTATCCACATGATGAAAAATACCATCATCAATCCACTGACGAATAAAACCAACTGCTTTTCGATTAGTAACTTTCCAATCTTATTCACTTGTCTTCTCAGGCCTTACTCCCTTACTCTCTATTGGACCATAGAGATCTTTACAATATAACCAGTCCTCCATCTTCTCCTTCCATATCAAAAAGTTCTCACCGGTCAAATTGAACATTTTATTACTAGTGCTAGCTTCCGCCATTGCACAGGATTAGCTCAACCCAAAAGCTCTGATACCACTTGTTGGGGGAGGCTTACGAAATACGATCCGCTATGCGTAATACAAAACCTACACAAGCAATGACATATAAATGCGTAAATAACAAACTACGCAATATAGAGGCAATCACACAACACCGGAAATTACGTGGAAAAACCCCTCCAAGGTGAAGGGTAAAAAACCACGGGCAAATCTTCCACTATAATAATCAAAAATGGGTTACACACAATTCTCCCAATTTGGGGATACACTCTTCTTCAAGGTACCTATAGGACTTGGATACCAACTTTCCTAATTACACTCCCCCTAAGGATGGATCAAAAATTCATTCACATATAATATGAGATTCACTATCAATTTGAGAATAGGAAATGATTTGAGATACTTACTGTAACCCCCCCTAAGCTAGCAGCTGACTAATCAGAGAGATTAGCTAAATGAGAGGTACTAAAAATCTAAATCATAATATTAAGCATTCAATTAAGAAATGCGATACAAAACTTAACCCAAAGCTAACCCCGCTCAGAAATATATATACAAAATCTTCTCTCAACTGATACATTTATAATAGTCATTTGGTTTTCAAGTAAAATATACAACACAATAAATATAACAGAAGTTAATCAACTAGCGAAGTCAACCCGTGAAGCTTTCGTTGTGCAACCCTGATCTGTCACAGAAACTGAAGTGGGAATAATTAACATTTAACCTTCTAAGTAATCATAGGCAAGATTTGGAAAATAATACATGTTTTTCTGAAAACATTAAACAGTGACTAAGTCACTGAAAATAATCATACATGTATACGGAACAAACTCCTTCGTCAAAAATGTACTAATATGGTTGTAAATTCCTAACCGGCAATTCACACCTATTTAGCTATGGATGCCACCAAGACCATGGTGACCAACTCTAAACAATAAAAGCTGAATTAAAGTAGATATAAATGTGAAGGAGCGTATCCTATATACCACGAGTGGAAATTCTCATTTCCCATAACAATTCATGTTGACGACGAAACAATACAAGTCCTTTCCACATCGTGGAAAGATTCACAGAAACAACAGGATTATCATAATGCATTTTAAATAAAATATGGAATACAGAAACAGACAATGCATGAGTTTGTTAAGCATAATATTTTATAAAAATAACAATAATGAATACAAAGAGTCAAATGCATTCCCACACCTTTTGATGACAAGCCACGCCTATCTCGAGATCCACGATCCACAGGTTCATCCTTTGAATCGATCGTTGTTAATAGACTAACTATTAATCACACAAGAAGTCTAAGAAACTAGCCAAAATGGCTCACACAAGAATCATACAAGTCTATTTAATGATTCTAGGCTCATTTAAGGTTCTCCACCTTTTATTTATCTGTCTTTAGCAAATATAAGGTTTATTAATTCAATTAGATTAGTTTTGTAGTCCATTAGATATGTATTATGAATATCTACAACTTTGTAGAAGAAGTCGAAGGCTAATTCGGACCATAAGTGGTCTAATTCACTAAGATAGGATATCTAGTCTTAAGCCCAAGCCCATGAATCCATTCTCTTAATCTAAGGCCTGGTCCATCTGGGTCAACATACGGTCACTAACGGTCAACGTTTGGTCATAAGGAGTCAACTTACAGTCAACGTAAGTCAAAGGTCAAGTCCTGGTCAATGGTCAATGAGTCAAGACTAGTGACTCAATGGGTCAAATCCGGTTCAACCCGATTCCACTCAGTCAGATGGACTGAGTCAGCTAAGATAAAATCAGTCAGACTTCTGACTGGGATGACTAACTGGCAAACACCCTATTGTAACTACAATTTCACTACCAACCCGAATCTTCAAAATGTAACATTATATAATTCATTTATACTTAACAGACTTCAAACATCATTTACAATAACCAAGTTTACCTTTAGGCAGTAACTGCAAGTCTCTCATTGCACAGGTTCAACTCCAAAGTTCATCTAACCTTCACTTTTACAATACAATCATTTTATTACTTCATAATTCTAACTACAAACACAATTACAGTTTACCTGCAATAGCAGTTCCAATCTTTCACTCTTCCTACATGCTACCAACTCAACTTCATCACATTCATCTAACTCTCATTCAATACAATCATATAATATTTCATATTGAACAACATACAATCACCTTCATACACATCAGACCTCGTTTACATCAAGCACTACCAATTCAATTAAGACAACCACCATCTTCTCATACCCATTTTCATTAAAAATTGCACTTCATTCTTTCCAATGTGTATCAATCCACTGAACTTCAAACCCTCTCATATCCCCATCAACATTGGCATTCAGTTGCAATACCTTCAATTGTATTTACCAAACTCAGACCATCCCAAGACTACAACACAACTCCATCCTCATACCATGAACTCAAATCCATTATCATTGTCATTTCAAATGCAAACATCTACCTAGATCATCCATTTAAACTCATTCCAATACTTAAGTCATACAACTACAACAGCAACTTCATATCAAAATCACTAACTCTCTCATTTCGAACACATACATCATTTATCTTCAACACTACCAAACATATAACACTTAAATAATCTACTTCATCACTGCTTCCATCTCCCACTCCAATTCCATACTACTCCCAATTCATACACACACCTTAAAACTCTGCACCTCTACCATTCACTGATGCCCCCTGCATCATCAGCATTACAAACAACACCGACACCACTAAGAGTTCAACAACATCACTACCAATGATTTATAACATTTCATACACAATAAACTTTTTTTATCATGAACAACCTTATAAACTCAAATCAGAACATAACAACAACACCATTCGCATACCTGTAACACATCTGAATACCTTATTATAGTTTAAACTACTAAATATGTAACATCCATAACTTCACTGCCTACTCTATGAACTGGAATCAAACAACCCAATCACACAATCCAGTTCAATCCTATGAACGACAATATCATCACCAACAACAATTCCATTAAAACAGTTTCCTCCAATACCTTCTAACCTCAATAATCAATCACTAATTCAACCTCAAACAGACTTCATAGTTTATTAAAAAAACTTATAAACTTAATAATTGTAGTTAACAACTTTACTAAGTTTCTGAGAAAGTAATTACCTCAAACCGGCGGTGCTCAAACATCAATCATCTTAATCTTCAATTATTCCAACTCGATATCACCTTCTTATTTGCCAGATCAAATCCCAGCTTCTTCAACATATTAAAATCATCAATCTCACAAACATAATCAAACCCTAACTATCGATTTAAGTTATACTTTAACCTCAAACTCTAATTCAGGTAAAACCCATCTCTAATCCCATCTTATTCATCATTAATCGAACCTATAAACAATCATCTGAGAACCCTAGTTCTTCGATTTACCTCCTCTGTTGAACCTAAAACACTCCCCAGAATATTTGATCTTTCCTTACTATTTTCGATCTCTGAATCTCAAATTTTCTCACAGAATCACCAGCGGAAGAAAGAGTAGGAGAAGAAACAGGGGAAGAAAAAGAAGAAGAAAAACAAAGAAGAAACTTGAATGAGCATACTTGCTCGATATGGTAAGATAAGACCAATGACAAATAATAAAGGCTCTCTCCAAAACGATATGGGGAGCCAGGTCGATTAGAGTGTTAAAAGACTAATTTGCCCTCTTCACTAATCTGATAAATTCTTCTTCATCCTGTATCCGAATGACACGTTCGAGTAGTCCATTCCGCATAACTTTTCGATATCTATCTATTGATACTAGTTTCGTATCCAGTTCGTTGTTAGATTAATTCCTATTAGTTAATGTTCATGTTAAACTAATCGAGTTATTATCGTCTAAATCGACACTTGACTGTTCTAATCGCGTCATTCTCCCCACCTTATATCATTTTCGTCCTCGAAAATCAAATCATCCTTCTAGTCTTCAAAAACTCCCCACCTTATAGAATAATCCCATCACTTGTCTAAGCGCACAACAACATAAAACCAAGCACAAACCTATATGACTTTCTATAACTAAAATTTGTGGCTCTAGATTCAACTTCACTGATTTAAATTTTTATCAAAAAGGAAGTCTAAAATTCTTTACACTAGTTTAGATAACGGATACTATAAGTTTTAGTCTCTAAGTTCCTTATACTAATTTTTATTCTATAAGTACATGTCTCTAATTACAAAGAGGGTTCTTACAAAACTTTCTAAGTAAATTTATAATTACTGGTTTTCTAAAGAATTATCAAACTTCTATGATCGGTCATCTCTGAATGCAGTTGCCCTGTCAAGGTTGGCCAATACCGACAATGCCTTCCTACAAACAAAGAAAACACAACCTTCACTATTGCCCAGTGTTGGATTAACTATGTATTAATTCTAATTAATCCTTAACTTTTATCTTACTTGTGTAACTCTGATAATTTACTTCATAAAATATATATAAATAATTTACATCATTTTAAGTAATTTATTCATCAAAATTTGATTAATTAAATACTAACTTATTATGACTAATCAATCTCTAAATTCATTGTAACTAATTTAGCTTAAAATTTCTACTTCATAAATTATATAAATAGGTTACATAATTTTAAAAAATTTAATCATCAAAATTTATTTTATTTTATTTTTATTTATCATTATTATTATTTATTTATTTTATCATAATAATTAATCCAATTTCGATCTCACGTCAATTTATGATATCCAATATTTTTAGCTTTGTTGGAATCCCATATATAATTTTTAAATTCATTTACTATTTAGGAATAACTTATAATGTTATAACCATTTACAATATATCTATCTGTTTATTTCCTTACACGTCTTAATATGAGTAAATAACTGCTAACAATTTTTCATAGTTATTTGGTATTAATATTTTATTATTATTTTTTACATTTATTTCTTATTTCTTAGACCGATAAAAGTTAATCTAAATTAATCATAATGGCAAGTTTAAATTTTATTATTAGCACTAGATTTGATTTGATCAATCTTTATTTCCTTAAGTTTATATTATTGTTAAATAATCCTTAAGTCGTACTATTAATAAAAATTACATTTTGATGTTACTATCCAATAATTATTACCCAAATGACATTTACAATAACTCTAAATTTTTACAATAATTAATATTAGACAGTATTATAATTTTCTTATTTAATCGAAAATTATTGTCTTAATTATACTATCATTTTCATTATTGTTTTATCAAATTTTATTATTTTATTACTAGCGTAATTAACATACAATCGAAATAATTATTTAGTAATGATACTTAGTTTAATTTTATTAAGCCCTAATCTTGTAAATATAATTTTATTCTCATGAAAAGATTGATATAACAGATTTTATTTATTCAGATTGAATTGGTAATATAGTATATCTTGTTACATATTAGCGTTGGTAATTTAATATAATTTAAATTTTGAGTCCGCATAAAATTTCAATATGTCTCAATAGCCTTCAGATTATGGGTATTAATAATAAGTATTTTATTCATAGGCAAATTATTTTCCTTTAAGTCAAATTTTGTACTAAGCATTTAAGTACTATAATTATCACTTCATGTGTATAGTTTAGTGATTTTGTGAATCTTTTACTGGACTAAAAATCATCCGGGTATAAGATTGTTAACAAGTTTTAATCTTTATTTTATGTCGTATATGTCTTATATTAACTATCTGGTTTGAACGCAAAACTCATAATTCTAAATTGTTATTAGTTAACTTCGCAAACTTAACCATAGATGAGCACTAGTAATTTTTCATAGCTATTTAATTAATCATAATTATTATTTTTATCGTTATATATCTTGAATAAGATATTAGTTAAGTTAAGTTCAATATAACTGATAAATGCTAACATTACTTTATTTAAATTATTATTATTATTATTATTGTCATCTATATTTACTATTATAATATTATTATTATTATTAACATTGATTCACATTGATGATTGAACTATTATTTTAACAATTCTTATAATTATTATTAAGTTCCAAGAATATTATTAACATTTACGTAATTATAATTTGTTTACTCTTTATATAATATAAGTCAAATTGTTTAATAATTTTCTATGTGATTTACAAGATCTATCAAGGATACTAAACTTACAATTTTTATAGTATTAGATTGTTTACGTTTTCATAGTTTTTAGATTAATTAATTATTCTCAAATTCCTATTAGCTAAAGTACTAGTGTACCCTATAAATTTTACTTCATTACATACAAACAATCAAACAAACAAATCAATCAATCAAATAATTCTTTTAATTATTAACTAATAGCTTTTAGTAATTAATATTTATCTCACAACCCAACCCAGTTCTGAACTAATCTAGTTTACTAACTGGCACTGTCTAATTCTAACTATTCCCATATAAGATCTAATGATGAGCTCTGATACCAACTTTTGTAGCGCCCCCTAAGCTAGCAGCTGACTAATTCGAGAGATTAGCTAAATGAGAGGTACTAAAAATCTAAATCATAATCTTAAGCATTCAATTAAGAAATGCGATACAGAACTTAACCCAATGCTAACCCCGCTCAGAAATATATATACAAAATCTTCTCTCAACTGATACATTTATAATAGTCATTTGGTTTTCAAGTAAAATATACAACACAATAAATATAACGTGTTAATCAACTAGCGAAGTCAACCCGTGAAGCTTTCAGTAACCTGATCTCATCCACGAAACTGAAGTGGGAATAATTAACATTTAACCTTCTAAGTAATCATAGGCAAGATTTGGAAAATAATACATGTTTTTCCGAAAACATTAAACAGTGACTAAGTCACTGAAAATAATCGTACATGTATACGGAACAAACTCCTTCGTCAAACAATGTACTAATATGGTTGTAAATTCCTAACCGACAATTCACACCTATTTATCTATGGATGCCACCAAGACCATGATGACCAACTCTAAACAATAAAAGCTGAATTAAAGTAGATATAAATGTGAAGGAGCGTATCCTATATACCACGATTGGAAATTCTCATTTCCCATAACAATTCATGTTGACGACGAAACAATACAAGTCCTTTCCACATCGTAGAAAGATTTACAGAAACAACAGGATTATCATAATGCATTTTAAATAAAATATGGAATGCAGAAACAGACAATGCATGAGTTTGTTAAGCATATTATTTTATAAAAATAACAATAATGAATACAAAGAGTCAAATGCATTCCCACACCTTTTGATGACAAGCCACGCCTATCTCGAGATCCACGATCCACTGGTTCATCCTTTGAATCGATCGTTGTTAATAGACTAACTATTAATCACACAAGAAGTCTAAGAAACTAGCCAAAATGGCTCACACAAGAATCATACAAGTCTATTTAATGATTCTAGGCTCATTTAAGGTTCTCTACCTTTTATTTATCTGTCTTTAGCAAATCTAAGGTTTATTAATTCAATTAGATTAGTTCTGTAGTCCATTAGATATGTCTTATGAATATCTACAACTTTGTAGAAGAAGTCAAAGGCTAATTCGGACCATAAGTGGTCGAATTCACTAAGATAAGATATCTTGTCTTAAGTCCAAGCCCATGAATCCATTCTCTTAATCTAAGGCCTGGTCCATCTGGGTCAACAGACGGTCACTAACGGTCAACGTTTGGTCAGAAGGAGTCAACTAACAGTCAAAAGTCAAGTCAAGTCCTGTCAATGGTCAATGGTCAATGAGTCAAGACGAGTGACTCGATTAGGTCAAATCCGGTTCAACCGATTCCACTCGATCAGATGGACCTGAGTCGGCTAAGATAAAATCGCCGGACTTCGATCGGATGACTAATCTTAAAACACCCTATTGTAACTACAATTTCACTACAAACCCGAATCTTCAAAATGTAACATTATATAATTCATTTATACTTAACAGACTTCAAACATCATTTACAATAACCAAGTTTACCTTTAGGCAGTAACTGCAAGTCTCTCACTGTACATGTTCAACTCCAAAGTTCATCTAACCTTCACTTTTACAATACAATCATTTTATTACTTCATACTTCTAACTACAAACACAATTACAGTTTACCTGCAATAGAAGTTCCAAGCTTTCACTCTTCCTACATGCTACCAACTCAACTTCATCACATTCATCTAACTCTCATTCAATACAATCATATAATATTTCATATTGAACAACATACAATCACCTTCATACACATCAGACCTTCAATTAAGACAACCACCATCTTCTCATACCCATTTTCATTAAAAATTGCACTTCATTCTTTCCAATGTGTATCAATCCACTGAACTTCAAACCCTCTCATATCCCCATCAACATTGGCATTCAGTTGCAATACCTTCCATTGTATTTACCAAACTCAGACCATCCCAAGACTACAACAAAACTCCATCCTCATACCATGAACTCAACTCCATTATCATTGTCATTTCAAATGCAAACATCTACCTAGGTCATCCATTTAAACTCGTTCCAATACTTAAGTCATACAACTACAACAAGAGCTTCATATCAACATCACTAACTCTCTCATTTCGAACACATACATCATTTATCTTCAACTCTACCAAACATATAACACTTCAATCATCTACTTCATCATTGCTTCCATCTCCCACTCCAATTCCATACTACTACCAATTCATACACACACCTCAAAACTCTGCACCTCTACCATTCACTGATGCCCCCTGCATCATCAGCATTACAAACAACACTGACACCACTAAGAGTTCAACAACATCACTAACAATGATTTATAACATCTCATATACAATAAACTTTTCTATCATGAACAACCTTATAAACTCAAATCAGAACATAACAACAACACCATTCGCATACCTGTAACACATCTGAATACCTCATTATAGTTCAAACCACTAAATATGTAACATCCATAACTTCACTGCCTACTCTATGAACTAGAATCAAACAACCCAATCACATAATCCAGTTCAATCCTATGAACGACAACATCATCACCAACAACAATTCCATTAAAAAAGTTTCCTCCAATACCTTCTAACCTCAATAATCAATCACTAATTCAACCTCAAACAGACTTCATAGTTTATTAAAAAAAACTTATAAACTTAATAATTATAGTTAACAACTTTACTAAGTTTCTGAGAAAGTAATTACCTCAAACCATCCGTGCTCAAACATCAATCATCTTAATCTTCAATTATTCCAACTCGATATCACATTCTTATTTACCAGATCAAATCCCAGCTTCTTCAACATATTAAAATCATCAATCTCATAAACATAATCAAACCCTAACTATCGATTTAAGTTATACTTCAACCTCAAACTCTAATTTAGGTAAAACCCATCTCTAATCCCATCTTATTCATCATTAATCGAACCTCTAAACAATCATCTGAGAACCCTAGTTCTTCGATTTACCTCCTCTGTTGAACCTAAAACACTCCCACGAATCAAAATTACCGATACAAGCTAATCTTTGATCTTTCCTTACTATTTTCGATCTCTGAATCTCAAAGTTTCTCACAGAATCACTAGCGGAAGAAAGAGTAGGAGATGAAACAGGGGAAGAAAAAGAAGAAGAAAAAGAAAGAAGAAACTTGAATGAGTGTACTTGCTCGATATGGTAAGATAAGACCAATGACAAATAATAAAGGCTCTCTCCAAAACGATATGGGGAGCCAGGTCGGTTAGAGTGTTAAAAGACTAATTTTCCCTCTTCACTAATCTGATAAATTCTTCTTCATCCTGTATCCGAATGACACGTTCGGGTAGTCCATTCCGGATAACTTTTCGATATCTCTCTATTGATACTAGTTTCGTATCCAGTTCGTTGTTAAATTAATTCCTATTAGTTAACGTTCGTGTTAAACTAATCAAGTTATTATCGTCTAAATCGACACTTGACTGGTCTAATCGCGTTGACGAGCTTGAGGATCGTTACATTTACTACTAGGGTTTGAACAAACCCTAGATTTTTCCCCTTTGAAGAGATGTGGAAATTGATCAATCAATCTTCACCACAATAAGCAAAGGAACTTTTGACAAGAACCCTTTCTTTTTCTCTTCAAGATACTCCAATCTCACCAAAAATTGGTAGATCTCTTTCTCACTCACTCTCTTTCTCTTCTTCCTCTCTTTCTCTTTCTTCACAAAATGAAGAAGAAACCCGTAAGAATGAAAAACATTCTCCTGATGCCTTTTGTTAACAAAACATAACTTTACATAGGCACCGCTATGTTACTCCCCTCATTAGTTAAGGGGCAGCCAGAATTGATGGACCCATAAGGAGGGAATAGGCCCAACAGTTACAAGATTTTGCTAGACAATATGTAGACACATCTAAACAATTCTAGAACTTTCTTGACATTACAAATTACATGTTCCAACATTTTCAGACTGAAGTGTATGTTTCTTAATTGCCAAAACATTGATTGAATCTATACTAAAAATTAAACAAACTAATTGATTGATTTAATAAACTTATAACGATTACAAACGTTGTTCATTAGCCTTTATAAGTTGATGCATAGAAACCCACTTATTAAAAGTTTTAAGCAAGCAATTCTAAATGACAATATTTGTTGTCCATTTAACAACCCCTTAATCTACTGTTGACTAAGAATTAATTGCCTCATAAGCCTGCTTCTTATCTTCATCTGCCGCAGCGATGCAAAAATTTCTTCATATCTTATCATACACCGATAATTACTCGTGAATGGTTGCCAACAACACTCTCCACCAGCTGCAACATACTCCCCAAAGGCCACAGTCATATCAACATATTTTTGTAAAAATTCAATATCATCTCTAAATCTCTGCAGGTGATCCGGGTAATCACCATCATCATCACTATCATAATCATCGGCAAGAGTCTCAAGACCCAACTTCTCCATTAAGGCATTGAATTTGTCCGCAAGAACCTTGACAACATCAAGAGGAGGTCCATTACCTGTTTCTACGTCTCCCTGAACACCCATTTGTTCAGCTCGAACTTCCCATATTTCATTTTGTAGATAATCATCATCGCCAGAGTTAGATTCTGCTGCTCGTTCACTGAATTTCCTGAAATGGTGCTTTCCTGCAGGGATTCTGGGAGCAGAAGCATAACCAATTAATTCCCTCATAAGCCTGCTTCTTATCTTCATTTTCTGCAGGGATGCAAAAATCTCAGGATATTTTAGCATACACCGATAATTTTCCATGAAGTAGTCCCAACGATCATCTCCACCAGCTGCAACAAACTCCCCAAAGGCCACGGTCATCTCAACGGATTCTATTATATCTTTAATCTCTTTTATGAATCCCTGCAGGTGGTACGGATAATCATCGTGATCAGCAGCTTATTTTTTATTGTCGTCAAGAGTCGCGAGACGAGACCCAATTTTTCCATCAAGGCATTGAATTTGGCCGCCAGATCCTCGACAGCGTCAAGACCATCATCATCCCCAAAGTTATCTTCAATGCTCCGCCGAATATTCCATTCTTTAGCTTGAACTTCCCGAATTTCATTTTTCAGATAATCGTCGTCATCTAGAAAGTCGCACTGTAATGCTTCTCCAGTGAATTTCTTGAAATGGTGGTTTCTAGGGATTTGTGGAGAAGGATAATTTAAAGTGTGGTGGTGAAGTTTTGAGATGAATACTTTTATTAGATTTGAAGAAGAAAAAGAAAGGGGTTGTGAAGATCGTGACCATCTTGCAAAAGAGTTTTTTCTTAACAGTGGTGATGATCTGCATAAAGAATAAAACCTTTGATTCATTTTTTTTCTCGGAGAGGAGGAAGAAAGGAAAATCTAATAGTGTAGATAGCGGAGGAGGAACCGTTCGCAAGACTTTGAGTTATACACCGGATTTATACGCCGCATCCATTGAAACCCTAGACTTTAAAACGGGTGAACCCTTTTGGAAACCATGGGTTCTAAAAGAACCCGTATATACTTGGATAAATTATTACTCCTCTTGTAAATTGAGCACTCCCTAAATTTTATTACTCCACTGCTGTCAGTAGGTCTGCATATGTGCGAGTGCGAGGATTGTTTCTAGTTTCTACACTACCTTCTCGACCAAATTGAGTAATGGAACTCTCATAGTAATGGAACTCTCATTTGGAGATGTGATTATAAACAAACAACTACACAAGGAAACAAATCGACAGGCTAGTTATCATTCACTCATGAGTCCTTCCTAATCTTTCAATTTTAATGTCGAAAACTAAAAATGATGATCTTGGTCCATGAAATGCCCCTGCTTTCAAGGTATATGCTAATATACCATGTGACATAGTTGCAGCACCAGAGAATATGCAAATGCCAAATGCTTCTTTGAATTTTCTAAAGACTTGCTTTACACAACCTTTGCTTCAATTTAAATTCCATACAACTCCTCCGTTTTCTAGCCTTGATCCTTCAGCAATTGTTGCACATGCACCTATTTGTTAGTGGGATTTTATGAATCCTTCTGCTCATTTGAGAGCCACTAAATCTCTCGAAACTCTCATCCCTAGAAAAATTTAGTTTTGCTTCAATACCATGAAGTATATGGCTAGCTAGGTAGACCGGAAACATCAGCTAACTAACATAGAATTGAAAATTGGAGGTGTAATTATAAACACACAACTACACTAGGTAACAAGTCCACAGATTCCTCCAGTCAATAGAAGAAAATTAGACATGCATGAAAGGTAAATAGGTCAGGTTTTGCACCCGTATCATTACTCATGAGTCCTGGCTAATCTTTCAATATTAATGTCTAAAACTAAAGATATGATCTTGGTGCATGAAATGTCCCTGCTTTCAAATTGTATGCTAATAACCCATGTGCCCCATGTGAAAGGGTCGCTGCACTAGAGAATTTTAACGAGAGTTTTTAATCAAAAAGCTAAAATCATGATAGACACCCCAGAAAATTGAGTTATGCAGCCAAACTCTAGGTATATGGGTACAAATCCCAGTTACTAAAAAATTTATGCAGCAATTCTAAATGGCACTAGTTCTCTTCAAGGATCTCTCTGATTGCATTTGTTCACTACGATCCGTTAATCCCCTTCTATTTCTAAAGTGAATCCATTTGCCTTGATCCACTCTCTAACATAAAAATCCTTACATTCCCCTTCTAAAATGTATCCGTTAGCCTTTGCTCATTCTAAAACTTCAAAATGTTGGAAATGATTTAAAGATAATAGCTAATTGGGTATTGAATTTGATATGAAAATGGGTTAACTCAACTTTGATTTATGGGAGACAAGTTTTATTGCTTTTTAAAAAATTGTACACGAACCACACTTTTCTTACTCAAGTAGTTGATGCACGCTTCTATATCTCACTTTTCATTTCACTCCATTACCCCCATAACATTTACATTTGATGCCTATTTATAGGCTTTGTTCAACCGACCTCTATAAGGTCAAGAACATTCTCTAACTATCTAGTATTCGTCCCCCATTAGAAGATTCATGATATTCACATTTCTTTCACGTGTGCTTACTTACTTCAACATTTTTCTATATATTTTCTAACCAACTTTTGACTATCTAGAGAATTCCAACTCTAGATATTTCCAAGTACCAAACTTGCCTACGTCTCTAATATTCTAGATAATCCTAGATTATTCAAATCAAGTTTACTATTTTATTTTAACAGCCTCCCTTAAACTTGATTTCTAGTAACTCCAAGAATCTCTCGTAATTTGACGAAGACTTCGTGCTTTAGTGGTTTCGTGAATATATCCGCAACTTGGCTTTGAGACTTTGTGTATTTCAGTTGTACCTTATTCTTCGATATGCATTCTCGGATAAAATGGTACCGTGTGTCGATGTGCTTGTTGCGGTCATGGAACACTGGATTCTTTGCTAAATCCATTGCTGCCTTGTTGTCCACAAATATTGTAGTCGGTTCTTCCTGCTCCATTTTAAGCTCCTTCATTAAACTCCTTAGCCATATGGCATGACAAACACATGATGCTGCTGCGACGTACTCAGCTTCGCAAGTGGAGAGTGTGACTATTGGTTGCTTCTTTGAACTCCAAGTGAAGCCCGTATCTCCGAGAAAAAATACAAATCCAGTAGTACTTTTTCTTTCATCTAAATCTCCGGCCCAATCACTATCACTATATCCAACGAGTTTGTACTTGTCTGATGACGAGTAAAATAAGCCGAAATCAAGCGTACCTTTTAAGTAGCGCAAAATTCTCTTGGCAGCCTTCATATGGGTAGTCGTAGGTGCTTCCATGTAGAGACTAATTAGCCCCACTGCATAGAGAATATCTGGCCTTGTACAAGTTAAGTATCTAAAGCTTCCTACAAGACTCTTGTAAAGTGTCGGATTGACCTTATCGCCTCCATTGATCTTTGATAACTTGATTCCGCATTCCACAGGAGTAATTGCCGGATTACACTCCTCCATTTTAAATTTCTTAAGGATTTCTTTTGCATATCCTTCTTGAGATATAAAAATTCCATTTTCTCGCTGCTTTACTTCGAGCCCGAGATAGTATGACATAAGACCAATGTCTGTCATCTCAAATTCTCTCGTCATCGCTTTCTTGAATTCTTCGAACATTATTGGGTTATTGCCGGTGAATATCAAATCATCCACATATAGGCAGACAAGCAACATATCTCCTTTTTCATTTACCTTCACATAGAGAGCATGTTCATGCGGGCATTTACTGAAATTATTTTCTTGAAAGTACTTGTCGATTCTGCTGTACCACGCCCTTGGTGCCTGTTTGAGGCCATATAAAGCCCTTTTCAACTTAAGGACTTTGTCTCCATGTCCTGCGAATTCATACCCAGGTGGCTGCTCGACATATACTGTCTCTTCAAGATACTCGTTTAGAAAGGCAGACTTGACGTCCATTTGATGGACTTTCCATCTATTTTGGGAAGCTAGAGAAATAATTAACCTTATAGTTTCAAGACGAGCGACGGGAGAAAATACCTCATCATAGTCGATGCCTGCTCTTTGGTTGTAGCTTTTTGCAACCAATCTTGCCTTGTATCTTTCAACCTCTCCTTTAGCGTTTTTCTTGGCTTTGTACACCCACTTTACTCCAATTGCTCTTTGTCCTCTAGTAAGTGTTACAAGATCCCAGGTGTTATTTTTCTCAATAGCCTTGATTTCTTCATCCATCGCCTTTCTCCATTTCTCGCTTTTGACGGATTCTTCAAACTTTATTGGTTCGCTTTCTGCAAAGAGACAAAAAAGAGATACATTATCACCGTAAATATCAGTCAAACTTCTCGTCCGTAAGGGTCTTTCGCTAGAACTTTCATCTGATGATGATGGATCATCACGATGCACTGCTGGAGGTGATAGTGGTGGCGAAGTAGCTGGAGCAACTGGTTCGCGTGGTTGTTCTTCTTCTTCTTCTAGAATAGGAAGAAAATTGTAATCCTTTTCTTGAACGCCGAAATCCCAGAAGCCTTCTTCATTAAACTCCACATCTCGTCTTGTGACGACCTTTTTATTGATTGGATCGTACAACTTATATCCTTTGGATCGAGAGTCATAACCGACAAATATGTACTTGACACTCCTGTCATCCAGCTTTGTTCTCAGCTGACTCGGACCATGAGCATATGTGATACTTCCGAATACTCTTAAGTGTGAGACTCCGGGTTTCACTCCGCTCCATGCTTCTAAAGGAGTCATGTTCCTCAAGCTTTTTGTGGGACATCGGTTTATCAGGTAAACCGCACAATCAATCTATCACCCAAAACTCCTGGGCACTCTCTTTGTCTTCAGGATACTCCGGGCCATGTTGAGAATTGTTCTGTTTCGCCTTTCGGTAACTCCGTTTTGTTGAGGTGTGTATGGAACCGTAAGAGGCCGACGGATTCCATTGTATTCACAGTATGCCTCGAACTCGTTCGAAGTAAATTCGCCTCCTCTGTCTGATCTCATAGCCACAATTTCAAAGCCGCTCTCCTTCTCCACAAGGGATTTAAATTTCTTGAAGTTGGAGAAAACCTCCGATTTTTGTTTCAAGAAATAAACCCATGTATTTCGACTAATGTCGTCGACAAATATGAGGAAATAATTATTTCCACCATACGAGCTTGGCTTTATTGGTCCACAAACATCTGTGTGAACTAACTGCAGCGGTTTTGTGGCTCTTGAGAATGTTTCCTTGGGAAAACTTTTCCTAAAATGTTTCCCAAGTAAACATTCTTCACACAACTGATCCGGGTGGTCAATTCTTGGCAAACCTCTAACCATATTTTGTTTGGACAATAATTTTAACCCTCCAAAATTAAGGTGTCCATACCTAAGATGCCATAACCATGACGAGTCTTTAACACAAGCGATCGACATCTCGCGATGTCATTTTGAATTTTCGAGATAGAACATCACCTTGGCAATCAATTTTCCTCTCCTATCTCTTATGAAAAGACTAAGGTTTTCCATATTCATCCTATAGCCTTTTTCTAAGAGTTGTCCCAAACTTAATATATTCATTTTTACGTTAGGGACATAATAAACATCGGAAATAAACTCATGATTTCCATTTTTCAACTTAATAAAAATTTTGCCAAGACCACTCACCGGAGTTTTCGCTCCATTTCCAAACGTTACATTGCTTGGAAAATCGATTCATCAAGCTCCACGAACTTCTCCTTCGTGCGCACATATGGTTGCTTGCTCCCCGTATCAAGCACCCATGTACAATTCTTCTTTACCGTAGTCATCTCCTTTGTATGCCACCAACAAAGTCCGGTCTCCTTCTTTTACTTGATTAGCATAGTTAGCTTTTTCTTCGACAATATCCGATGAAAACCAACAATCTCGAGCATAATGACCATTCTTATGACAATTATAGCATTCAACTTGAGATTTGTTATTCCTTGGCCTATTATTGTTGCGCCATGAATTATCTCCTCTGCCACGACCTCTTATGGAGCTTGACCACTGGCCCCTCTGATCATCGTTATTCTGCTTTCCTCTTCCTCTTCCGCCATAGTAGCCGCGTCCTCTTCCTCTAGCATTACTACTAGAGCTCTCTACTTTGTATTTTAAAGTGAGCTTTGCTTGTAGAACTTGTTCTACTGCTCCCTCTTTGCTTATCTTTTTCATTCTTTCTTCATGGGCTTGTAACGATCCCATGAGCTCGTCCACGGTCATGGTTTCGACGTCTTTGGATTCCTCAATTGCGACGACGATATAGTCAAATTTTGGAACGAGTGACCGTAATATTTTTTCGATCACACGACTATCACTCATGACCTCACCATTTCTTCTTAGTTGATTAACAACAACTAAAACTCTTGAAAAATAATCCGAGATTAATTCGGACTCTTTCATGGAGAGAGATTCAAACTCCCCTCTTAGAGTTTGCAACCGCACCTTCTTTACTTTATCCACGCCTTTGATGGAATTTTGCAAAATCTCATATGCTTGCTTTGCATTAACGGCTCTTGATATCTTCTCGAAGGACGACTCATCCATCCCTTGATAGAGAAGGAAAAGAGCTCTTTTATCTCTCTTTCTAGAAATACGTAGCGTATCCTTTTCATCTTGCGGTAGCGTCGCTTCATTTTCCGGTTCAACATAACCTTTTTCTATTATCTCTCATGCATCTTGCGAGCCTAGTAACGCCTTCATTTGAATGCTCCAGTTGTCATAGTTTTCTTTAGTGAGTTTAGGGATCTGGAAAGGAAACATTTCAAAGAGCCATGGGATCTGTGGCTCTAATACCACTTTGTTGGAAATGATTTAAAGATAAAAGCTAATTGGGTATTGAATTTGATATGAAAATGGGTTAACTGTATGAAAACAAACACTCAACTTTGATTTATGGGAGACAAGTTTTATTGCTTTTTAAAAAATTGTACACGAACCACACTTTTCTTACTCAAGTAGTTGTTGCACGCTTCTATATCTCACTTTTCATTTCACTCCATTACCCCATAACATTTACATTTGATGCCTATTTATAGGCTTTGTTCAACCGACCTCTAAGGTCAAGAACATTCTCTAACTATCTAGTATTCGTCCCCCATTAGAAGATTCATGATATTCACATTTCTTTCACGTGTGCTTACTTACTTCAACATTTTTCTAGATATTTTCTAACCAACTTTTGACTATCTAGAGAATTCCAACTCTAGATATTTCCAAGTACCAAACTTGCCTACGTCTCTAATATTCTAGATAATCCTAGATTATTCAAATCAAGTTTACTATTTTATTTTAACACAAAATCCTCAATTAATTCCTTCATCAGCATGCTATTTATCTTCGACTTCTTCAGCGATGCAATAAGCACCTGATTCGCAGAAGTCTCCTCTTCCTTTTCGAACATGGCACCACCACTAGCGTGTTGGGCTATCCCTCCTTATGGCCCAAACAATTGGTGTCCCCTTAACCAATGGGAGGAGGAAGATAGAAGATGCCTTGTTTTTTGGTTATAAGGCAAATAGGCATCAGGAGAACATTAAGTTTCTAATTTTTTCTTCAAACCCGTGAAAGAGAAGAAGAAAGAGAAAGAGAGGAAGAAGAGAAAGAGAGTGAGAGAGAATTAAGCCACCATTTTTGGTGAGATTAGAGGCATCTTGAAGAGGAGAAGAAAGGGTTCTTGTTGAAGGATCTTTTGGTTGTTGTGGTGGAGAATTGATTGATCAATTTCCACATCTCTTCAAAGGGGGAAAATTCTAGGGTTTGTCAAACCCTAGTAGTAAGTATCTCAAATCACTTCTAATTCTTAAATTGATAGTGAATCTCATATTATATATGAATGAATTGTTGATCCATCCTTAGGGGTGAGTGTAATTAGGCAAATTGATATCCAAGTGCTATAGGCACCTTGAGGTTGTTGTTATCCCCAAATTTGGGAGAATTGTGTGTAACCCATTATTGTTATAGTGGAAGATTTGCCCATGGTTTTTTACCCTTCACCTTGGAGGGGTTTTTCCACGTAATTGTTGCCGGTGTTGTGTGATTGCTTCTATATCGTCATAGTTTGTGTATTTCCGCATTGTGTTTCATTGCTCGTGTAGGTTTCGTATTGCGCATATGGCTCGGATTTAAGTAAGCCTCCCCAACAAGTGGTATCGAGCTTTTGGGTTGAGCTAATCTGTGCAATGGCGGAAGCTAGCACTAGTAATAGAATGGTCAATTTGACCGGTGAGAACTTTGTCATATGGAAGGCGAAGATGGAAGACTGGTTATATTGTAAAGATCTCTATGGTCCAATAGAGAGCAAGGGAGTAAGGCCTGAGGCGACAAGTGCGAGAAGATTGGAAGGTTACTAATCGAAAGCGGTTGGTTATATTCGTCGATGGATTGATGATAGCATTTTTCATCATGTGGCTAGTGAGACACTAGCATATCCTTTGTGGACCAAGTTAGAGGAGATATATGATCAACGGTCTCCTTGTGAAAAAGCTCTTCTATTCAAAAAGCTTGGAAAGGCTGTGTTACAAGGAAGGGAGTTCAATGGCGCAACATTTAAATGAAATGAAGGGGATCATGAATCATCTTACATCTATGGACCTCAAAATTCACTGAAGAGGTTCAAGCTTATTTGTTGCTAAATACTTTACCAGACAGGTTGGGAGCCATTGAGGAATTGTCTCGGTTATTACTCTCCGGACAAGAAGTTGAACATGATTGTTGCAACTAGCGGTTTGCTTTGAGTGAAGAAGTTAGAAGAAGGTCACTAGACTCATCTCATTGAAGCTCTTGTGACGAGAAAATCGGGGTAGAAGAAAAGACGAGAAGACAAGTTGGCCGTAGCAAGTCAAGGGGTAAATCAAAGTCCGAAAAGGAAGTTGAATGTTGGAACTGTCATACGAGAGGTCATTATTCAAATGAATGCGGAAGCCGAAGCAAGAACACAAGAAGGGAAAGGAAATGATAACCAAGACAATGGTGTTGCGGCTCTTGTGACAAATGATGATATCATTGTATTCTCGGTTGTAATGATGTTTGTGTTAGTTTTGCGGGTTGATTGAGAATGGATAGTTGATTCGGTGCATCTTATCATGCTACTCCTCATGAAGATGTATTTACCTCCTACAAGGCTGGTGACTTTGGGTCGATCAGAATGGGCAACAGTGGTGTTGCGAAAATTGTAGGAATGGGTGATGTGAAGGTTGAGACCGGTGTTGGTTGTACGTTGGTTCTCGAAATGTGCGACATGTACCGGATCTTCGTTTGAATCTAATGTCACCGGGAGTGTTAGATGATGAAGGGTACAACAATCACTTGGGTGATGGCAAATGGAAGCTAAGCAAGGGCTCCATGGTTATTGCAAGAGGCAAGAAGTGTGGCACATTGTACAAGACACAAGTGAAGGTGTTGAAAGGTGAGTTGAATCTTGTTGACAAAGATTCAATCTCCGAGTTTGTGGCATAGAAGACTTGGTCATCTTAGTGAGAAGGGAATTCAAATCCTCACCAAAAGACAAGTTTTGCCAAATGCCAAAGGTATGCAATTGGGTAAGTGTACTCATTGTTTAGTTGGTAAACAAACTAGAGTCTCTTTTCATAAAGCTTTACCCAAGCGCAATTCAGGTATTATTGATCTTGTTCATTCGATGTATGTGGACCTTTAAGGGTCAAAACACTTGGTGGTGCTGTTTATTTTGTTACTTTCATAGATGATGCTTCAAGGAAGGTTTGGTCATATGCAATCAAGACCAAAGATGATGTTGTTCCTGTGTTCAAGATGTTTCATAGCATGGTGGAAAGAAAGCAGGTAGAACCTTGAAGTGCCTTCGTTCGACAACGGGGAGAGTACATTGGGCCACTTGAAGTGTATTGCAAGAGCATGGGTATACGTCATGAACAATCGTACCGAAGACTCCACAACATAATGGTGTTGCGAGAGAGGATGAACCGCACTATTCTTGAGAGAATAAGGTGCATGTTATCTCATTCAAGTTGCATAAGCATTTACGGGGTGAAGCAATGAATACTGCTTTGTGTATTTGATCAATCGATCTCCTTCAAGACCGCTAGATGGAGAAGTAGCGAAAAAGGTATGGAGAGACAAAGAGCCTACTTATGATCACTTGAAAGTGTTTGGTTGCGGGTCATTTGTTCATATCCCAAAAGATCGAGAGATCAAAGCTTGACGACAAAGCAAAGCGTGTGTGTTCCTAGGCTATGGAGCAGAGAAGTTTGGTTCTGATTTTGGGATCCATTGAGAAGAAGGTTATCGAAAGTAGGGATGCGGTATTCCTTGAAGACCGGACAATTGAAGACTTTGAGAAGATTGAGATGCCAAAGCTTCAAGATGATATGACCTTGGATCCAAATCCGGTTGTTCCTACTCTTGAACAACATGATGATGATGTTGATGGTAATGGCAATGAAGATGAAGCTCATGAAGATGTTCCGGTGGGTGATGTTGAGCAAGAAGTGCAGCAACAACAACAACCGAAGGCTGAGTTGAGAAGATCCAGCGGGACAGATTACCTTCAACAAAGTATCCACCACATGAGTATGTGATGCTCACAGATGCGGGTGAACCGAGTCTTATGAAGAAGCTCTTAGTGTTCTGAAAGTCGAAAGTGGTTGAAATCCATGAAAGAAGAGGTTGGCTCTTTAGATGAGAATGACACTTTTGATTTGGTTGACAAGCTGAGAACCAGAAAAATTCGAAGAACAAGTGGGTGTACAGAATCAAGGCTGAAGATGGTAACTCACAACCAAGGTACAAAGCACGCTTAGTTGTGAAGGGTTATGAGCGAGAGAAAGGGTGTTGACTTTGACGAGATTTTCTCACCGGTGGTGAGATTTTCTTCTATTCGGGTTGTCTTGGCAATAGCCGCTAGTTTGGATCTTGAGATAGAACAACTAGATGTCAAGACAATCATTTCTTCACGGTGAGTTGGAGGAAGATGTGTATATGGCACAACCCGAGGGTTTTGAAGTCAAAGGCAAAGAGCACATGGTGTGCAAGCTAAAGAAGAGTCTTTATGGTTTGAAGCAAGCTCCAAGAAGATGGTACAAGAAGTTTGAATCGTTCATGAAGGAACATGGGTACAAGAGGACGGCTAAGGATCATTGTGTATTCATTCAAAAATTTCTTGATGGTGATTTTCTTACTCTTTTGCTATATGTTGATGACATGCTTATTGTTGGCAAAGATAAGAAAAAGATTGACGAGTTGAAGTCGGATCTGAGCAAGTCTTTTGCTATGAAAGACTTGGGTGCAGCAAAGCGTATTCTTGGCATGGAGATCACTCGTGATAGGAAGCGAGGAAGTTGTGGTTATCACAGAGAAAGCTACATTGAGAAGGTGTTGCAAAGATTCAACATGGACAAGGCTGAGCCGGTAAGTTGTCCACTTGCAAACCATTTTAAGTTAACTCGTGATCAATGTCCTGTGAATGATGTTGAGAAACGGAAGATGGAGAAAATTCCTTATGCGTCCCATGATTGGTAGTTTGATGTATGCAATGGTGTGTACAAGGCGGATATAGCTCATGCGGTTGGAGTGGTAAGCGATTTCTATCAAATCCTGCTATGGAGCATTGGGAAGCGATGAAATGGATACTACGGTATTTAAGGGTACTTCTAATATGTGTTTGTGCTATGGAGGTGACAAGCGAGTTAGTTGGTTACAGTTCAGATTTGGCGGTGCTCAAGACGGTCTCAAGTCTACATCGGGTTACTTATTTACCTATGCGGGGGGGCCGTGTCTTGGCAATCAAGTTACAAAAATGTGTGGCATTGTCTACTACGGAGGCGAGTACATTGCAGCTACGAGAGAGTTGCAAGGAGATGATATGGATGAAGAGGTTTGTTAGAGAACTCGGTGTGAAGCAACAAGGGTTCATCGTTTCTTGTGACAGCCAGTGCCATCCATCTCGGCAAGAATTCGAGTTTTCACTCGAGGTCCAAGCACATCAATATTAGGTATCGTGGATACAAGAAGTTCTTGAAGAGAAGGTCTTGTATATTGAGAAGATCCATACGAGATGACAACGGTTCGATATGATGACAAAGTCGCTACCAAAATACAAGCATGTGTATTTCTGCGAGCGGGCGAGGTTTGGTGGTGACGGGTACCTTACCATAAGTCGTGAGGGGAGATTGTTGGGCTATCCTCTCCTTATGGCCCAACAATTTGGATCCCCTTAACCAATGGGAGGAGGAAGATATGAAGATGCCTTGTTTTTTATATAAGGCAAAAGGCATCGGGAGAACATTAAGTTTCTATTTTTCTTCTTCTTTGTTTTTTGAAAGAAGAAAGAAAGAAGAGAAAGAGAGGAAGAAGAGAAGAGAGTGAGAGAGAATTAAGCCACCATTTTTGGTGAGATTAGAGCATCTTGAAGAGGAGAAGAAAGGGTTCTTGTTGAAGGATCTTTTGGTTGTTGTGGTGGAGAATTGATTGATCAATTTCCACATCTCTTCAAAGGGGAAAATTCTAGGGTTTGTCAAACCCTAGTAGTAAGTATCTCAAATCACTTCTAATTCTTAAATTGATAGTGAATCTCATATTATATATGAATGAATTGTTGATCCATCCTTAGGGGTGAGTGTAATTAGGCAAATTGATATCCAAGTGCTATAGGCACCTTGAGGTTGTTGTTATCCCCAAATTTGGGAGAATTGTGTGTAACCCATTATTGTTATAGTGGAAGATTTGCCCGTGGTTTTTTACCCTTCACCTTGGAGGGGTTTTCCACGTAATTGTCGGTGTTGTGTGATTGCTTCTATATCGTCATAGTTTGTGTATTTCCGCATTGTGTTTCATTGCTCGTGTAGGTTTCGTATTGCGCATAGCGGCTCGGATTTCGTAAGCCTCCCCCAACATTTCCATTAAGGTATTAAATCTGGCTGCTGGAATCTTGACAGCATCAAGAGGAGCTATCTTACGTGATTCTATGTCGGCACGAGCAGTGATGATGATCTGCCGCACAAATAAAAGATATGTTTGTAAGCGGGTTTTTTCTTAACAGGGATGATGATCTGCCGCACAAATAAAATCTGGAAGAAATTTTATTCATTTTACTTGCCTCGAAGAAACAAAAGGAAAACCTAATAGTTAAAGTTTTCTCTTAGGTCACGAGACAAATCTGGATCGCTGCCCAGATACAAGATAGACTTTGGGCCCAAGCCCATTTAAGATGTTAATTTTAGGCTGCACTTCTTTAACCGTTCTTGTTCAACTTAGAGCTTGGAGCCTTGCTGCCACGATCCACTGAGATTCAGCCCCATGTGGCACCGATTCGTCCCTCCCCTCCAATCTTCATTAAAAGAGAGGCACCATTGAAGTAAATTGAACTATAGGTTGTATCTTTAAAAGAGAGGCACCATTGAAGTAAATTGAACTATAGGTTGTACTTGGCATCTTGGATCATGAACTTAAAGTATGGTGTATCATTTCACAAATACATCCTGGAAAAAGATTGGTGTAGATCTCCTCCAGCTTTGAAAACTCTCCTGGTTCCCTACAATTCGATATTTGTAAAGCTTTTGACTTTAGAACTGAATGTTTCCCATGGAATAGTCCCTTCATCAAGTTTTAGATGAAGCCCAAGGCAAATAGCAAGTACACTGCCATCGTTAGACAAAATTTCCAAAGGTGTCTAGTTTTAATTAGTTATATTTAAAAATGTTGTAAATTACCAAAATTGTTTGAATAGAAAGGAATGTGTACCTATTGCTTGATATTGTGTACACAATATCATGAATCCACACCTATAGTGTGTACACATTAAACCTTTTTCGGGAATCTTTTAAAAACTAGACAATTTTTTAGTAAATAACTTTCCGTAGGAAGCTTACTTTTGGACACTTTCAAGAAGAAAAATTAAGTATTCTAATTCTATAAAATCCTAAAATTTCTAATGGATCGGTCCAAGTTTTAAATATTTTGACCTAATAAAACATCTTCTTCTTTTTTTCTTTGAAATGAAAAGTTCCAAAAAGTGAAAGGGCGATTGAAGTTTTGAATTTCACGAAAATTGTATACATGATTTTATTGATAATTTCGATTCTGAGTTACCTCTACAAAGAAGTTTTCAAAGTTGAAACCGATCCCATTTTGCAGCCGGGGTCAACAACATTGATTACTACGATAATTGATGAATTTGCATTGTCCGGGGAGGTACAGAGGTCAATATTTAGTAGATTAGCCGGCTTTTACGTGGTCGTTTCTATATGAAGTAGTATATTTTGTTATTCAATTTTCAACAATTCAGACCCTTTTTAAGAGCCGCCATTCTAAGTTTTTGGTTAGGGCCTCAAAAGTTGTACAGCTCTGCGCGGTACCATAGTTCATAGTATAGACAACTAGAAAGTCGAGAGAGTATAGATCCAACTAACTTCATTGTCGAAAATTCAAGGTCATTTAGCTATACTCATGTATCTATAAAGAAATGCAGCTTCCCTTAATTCACTATATATATCGTGGGAAGATATTAGAATACTTCAGTATTTAAAAAAAAATGTATTATGAGGTATCTCTGAAGCGGTTAACTAGTGATCAGGCAAGGATGCACGGACACGCCAAAACTGGCCACGTAACCGTGTCCAGGCCACGATTCCGACACGGACAAATCGTCCCGACACTGCCAAAGAGACACGCTGCGAGACACGCCACATATTGTGTCCCTTAATTTGTGGTCTTTTGACACGCTGGACATGAATGACACTCGATGACACGCCATGTATGATTGACCATGCGGTAAAAAAAAACCTAGAATAAGAATAAAATCATTTAGTTTTGGAAAACGAGAAACGTACTAGAGAAACAAAAAAAAAAAAAAAACCTAGAACTATCGTTGCTGCGGCGCTTCGAATCGAAGCAGGTGATCTTTCTTTATCGTTACTTTTCTTGATAACTTGATTTCTCCACTAACAGGCAACAGCTTTAAGATTTGAAGTTTGAGTTTCTAAAGATTTTATAATAATACTATAATATATGTCCTTTGTCTAGTTGTTCGGATTAAATATACGGTTTCATGATCATGATCATCATTTATATTCATTTACAATTGCTAAGTTGCTTAGTTGGCGTCCAAGTCTGATGGCTTTTAGTTTTAGCATTTTGTAGATTTACAAATTACAATCGATAGTCATTAAGGTGACGTTTCAATGTTTTCATAATTGTTTTATAATTAATGTGTACTTGACTACTTGTTAATAGGAAAATGAGTACCACTTTGAAAATGTCATGAGCGTCCTCTTTGGAACTATGTCACAAAAAAGAGTAAAGTGAAGGAGGTGGAGGAAATGTATCATTCACATGTCATTATTGTAACCCGAAACTATAAGGGATCGTATTCGAGTGAAGGCGCATCTATTATTGATACCAAACGAAGGAATTAGGAGATGCCCTAAAATTAGCTTGGAGCACTTTTTGAGATGAAAAAATTGGACGCCGATCTTTGAAACAAGAGCTAAGGCCTCTAAACCCAAACAAGTTTCTTTACCAAACTCGGGAGATCGCGGTCCGAGATTTTTCGTGTTCAATCGCATCCACTCGAACTCCAAGAAGAGGAAGGGTACCATTGTAAGTGCATTCAATGGTGATGCTCGCGAAGAAATGAACGAGGTTGATAGCTAGAATGTTTTATTCGGTGGATTACCTTTCAATCTTGCAAAGAATCCTTACTTTATTGAGGTTATACGGAGAGCCATGACCATAGTAGAACTCTTAGCGGATACATACCTCCGTCATATAACCAGCTGAGAACAAATCTTTTGCAAGACGAAAGAAACCACGTAGAACGGTTGCTTGATCCCATAAAAAGTACATGGGGACATAATGGAGTTACCATTGTTTCTCGATGGTTAATTTGATTTCCAAAGAAGGCCGATTATTAATTTTATTGTTCATTTAGAAAGTGGTCCAATGTTTCTCAAGGCAATTAATTGTCGGGTGAATACAAGGACAAAGTTTTTATAGCTAATCTGCTAAAAGAGACGATCAATGAAGTTGGTGCGGATAATGTGGTGCAAGTCATAACAGATAATGCTCGGTGTGTAAAAGCGCAGATTACTTGTTGAGACACATTTTCCTCATATATTTTGGACTCCTGTGTGGTGCATACACTAAATCTCGCTTTGAAGAATATATGTCTTTGCAAAGAACACGAAGCTAATGCGAAACGTTTTGCCGAGTGTTCTTGGATAAAGGATATTATAACTGATGCCGTATTTATAAGAAAGTTCATTATGAATCACTCCATGAGATTGGCAATGTTTAATGAGCATAGTAAGCTAAAATTACTTACGATAGCTGACACAAGGTTTGCTTCGAGCATTATAATGCTCCAAAGATTGGTGGATATAAAGGAAGGTTTACAAAGCATGGTAATCAGTCCAAAATGGTCTTCATATAGAGATGATGATGTTGGAAAAGCTCAGTTTGTGAAGGAAAAAATATTGGATGACTTATGGTGGGACAAAGTGGATTACATTTTAGCATTCACAAAGCCAATTTATGACATGTTACGACATACTGATACAGATCGTCCTTGCCTTCATTTGGTATATGACATGTGGGAGTCTATGATAGAAAAGGTAAGGAAAGCTATATACCGCCATGAAGGCCTCACTGAGTTTCAAGATTCTTCCTTCTATTATGTCGTGCACGAGATATTGGCAAGCCGTTGGGGTAAATCCAACACTCCTCTCCATTGTTTAGCTCACTCTTTAAATCCCAGGTACCTCTACTGCCCGCCCATCTTATTTACTATGATTTTATCATAATCAAGTATTTTAATACATCTAATGTCAATGGTTAAATTGCGAGGTATTATAGCCGGAATGGCTTAATGAATATCCTGGTCGCGTTGCTCGCATCTTGACGATGATATATCACAACAAAGCGCCTATGCTTTGAGAGATACTTTGAAGGGGAACAACTAAGACGAGTGAACACTTGAATTTGCTATTTTTACTGGGAATGAGAGAATTTGGGGCTGCTAATTGCATAAGTGATAGATGGTCAATGGAGCCAATTGTGTGGTGGGTTACTTATGGTACGCCCTCTTTGCTATGTTGCGAGAAATTAGCTTTCGGTCCTTGTACGACTACTTCCTCTTCTTGTTGTGAAAGAAATTGGAGTACCTTTGGCTTCATTAATTCTTTAAAGAGAAACAAGATAACACCAAAACGAGGAGAAGATCTAGTGTTTGTGCATTCAAACCTTCGCCTACTATCACGCAGAGATCCACACTATGCGACTGGTGAGACACAAATGTGGGATGTTGCAGGTGATGCATTTGATACTATGGGCGCTGGTGGGATACTTGAGATTGCAGATCTTTCACTTGATGAACCAGAATTGGTGAGTGCTACATTCAGTGATCCAGTTGCATATGCTGATGAATATCTGAACCTTGAAGACAATCATGAGAGTTAATTTTTTTCCAGGAGGTTTTTTTCACTCTATGAGAGTTAATGCCAAAATTTAAGACTATGAGTTTTCCTCCTCAAATTCATTATAGTTCTTAGGTTTTATTATTTATTGTTAAAGGATTTCTTATGTTATGCACTCTAGGTATTTTAATTTATGGAATTTTTAGTATCTATTAAACGTGTCGCGTAACCCTCTTTTTTTTTGAGATTTGACGTGTCGCGTGTGTCAAGTATCGTGTAGTAATGCATGTCCCGTGTCGGTGTCCATGCAACCAGGTAGTCGGGGTAGTCACAACATGAGTGTCGGTAAAATATGGATTCTTCATTGAGACCCAAATCTATCTCCAAAAATAAAGAGGCATTTTTTGTGCCCCTCTTATAATAGACATCATATATATATAGAGAAATTTTAACGCACCTAGTTTTTTTTTTTTTTTTTTTGACTTAAAAGGTTAATTGTATTAAAGAAAATGTAAAAAGACCATTTTTATAATGTTACAAATCTCTTTTGATATTTCGGCTATTTATCACCACCTTCCGGTGTGTAATTAGCTCTCTAAATAAATTGTTTGTAAACCATTTACGATCTGCTCCCCAATTGTAAATCAAAAGTTTGATGTGAATTATAATTTCCTCAAAAGTTCTTGGTCTTTTATGCGCCATTATTATTCGGTTTCTCTCATCCCAAACATTGACAAGATGCAAATATGATAAGAGGCCATATATTTCTTCCCATGTTCCTCCTCTTCCTAAATTTCCAAGCTTGAAGTTGAGCTGATAAAGAACCCCCTTGCACCCATTTAATATTGTAACCACCAATAAAATAGCTCCAAACTTTGTGAGCAAAATCACGATCTTGAGAAGCAATTGGCTGACCGATTCTGATAGTTGCAAAGAGCACATTACGAGTTTTGAATACGACACCCTCTTCTAAATAAATTGTCATTAGTTGGGATGGCATTTTGTGAAAACAGACCAGATGAAAATTGCACCTTTGGGGGCACCAATTGAATCCAAATCAAGAATAAGGAACAAGATTATGTGTCTCTGGCGGTTGTTGTACTAACCATCTATAGCAAACTTTTGAGAGAAGCCTCCGGGTTACGAGCAAATAAGGGCATCTTCATTAACTTCATCTGAATTGGAGTAGCTCGAGTTGTAGCATTTAAAATTTCGATGGATACAAATTTCTTTTTCATTTGATATCCCAAGCTTCATTTGATATCATGTCTTTAAGCATAAAGCTTCTTGTAAGGAAGCAATCTTGAAAATTTTAGGATACCTTTCTTTCAAAGATTTTGTGCCATTCCATGCATCCCATCCAGATAAACTGCATTCCCTTTATGCGATTGAATTGTAGTAAGATTCTCCACTATCTCTTTTTGTTTTTGGATGTTTCTCCATACACCTCTTCCATGTATCGATTTGAATATTTCACCCTCAGTGCTTCGGATTTGTTTTCATCTTTTCTTGAATGATTCTCCTCGAAGGAATTGCTTTTCTTTTGAGAATCTCCATGTCCACTTTGCAAGCGATTACTTTATTTGTGAGATTCAAATTTCTTATCCCCAAACCTACAAGATTCTTTGGCTTCATAACTTTCTTCCATTTTACCCAATTTATCCTTTTTTCATCTCATTGACCCCCATAGAAAGTTCCTCATTATCTGAATTAATTTTTTCTCTACATTTGCGAGCATCGAGAAAAATGGACATGAAATAAATTAATGGTAATTTATAAAGAAGAGTTTATCAAAGTAACTCTCCTGCTTTTGTGAAAAAATTTCTCTTCCAAAGAGCTAATTTCTTGAAATTTTTTCAATCACTGAATCCCATATACTTTTTGTTCTTGAAGTTGCTCCCACAGGCATTCCCAGATATTTTAATGGTAAAGACTCTATCTTGCACTTTAGAATCAGTTAAATTTCCTCTATTAGGTTATCTGCCCCAATACTTAATTTGCACTTTTAAGATTGATTCTCAAACCTGTTATGGCTTCAAAATACGGAGAATTAGCATCAGTTGTTATCGTCTTCTTCTTTAGCATCTAGAAAGACCCGATTAGTATCATCATCAAAGCCATAGATGAAAACTTGGATGTCATTGATTGAGAACCACCCAAATCATATTTAGTTGCCAAAGATTCATCATTAATTTGGAGAATATTTCTGCCACTAAGATAAAGATGAAAGGTGACAACGGGTCCCCTTGTCTGGACCTTTCTGTGGTTTGAATTTACGAGGTTGAGCTTCCATTTATTAAAATTGATCTCAACCAGGGTTTTGTTTGAAAATATCCGTTCAATTAAAATAAGTTGATGTTACTATTACCTCCTGCAAATGTGAATTCTGAGTTGCACTTCTTTAACCGTTCTTGTTCACCTTAGAGTTTGGAGAAGTTGAGGCATTGTTGAAGAAAATTGAATAACATGATTTATCATCTACTTGTACTCTGGTGGTGTATCGTTTCACATATATATATCCTGGGTTGGCATATGAACCTATGTTGTGTGAGGTGCAAGGCAAGGCTAAGCGCCAAGCCCTTTGCCCCCATCACCTCGCCTAGTCCCTAGGGAGTGCCTAGCTCACTTTTCACAACATAAATAGAAACTCCACTCCAGCTTCAGAAACTCCCCAGGTTCCTCAGATATTGAGCTCCCTGAATGCATCAAATTCATCGACAAGTTCCACAATACTAATACTGTGCAAAGAAAGAAAAAACTGGGAACCCATACGGCAGCAACAGAAAATGGCAAGGAAAACGCTTCTATGACCTTCGATCAACAGACTTTGCCATATTACCTTCATACGTGTAAACAAACTCATTAATCTGAAAGTCAACAACATAATCCAACCCCGCAAGCACGTTTTGGCGATTCCTGAATGGATTCAGCTTTTCGTCGGTCGCATGCAGTTTGGGATCTGTATAGACATTATGGAATTTGTCGATAAATATTGAAAAGGAAATGACATTGTTTGGAGGATGAAAGGAAGATTAGACTCAACCTATTCACATGTGATATTTATGGCTTCTGATATTTAAGTATTCAAATTTTAAAAATATTTTCTATTCCAATAAAACATGGCAATCATCCAAAATGGAGCAACTTGACCAGCTGGTCCGGCTAGTATTCTTATTAGGGTAAGAGAACCCGGGACCCGGGATAATAAGATGTGACCCTCTCTTGTATTATGGGTGGGCTAAAAACAGAGGTCATTGAGGTTCCCTAGTTCAGAAGTTATTGGTTTCTGGCTAGCCGGGATAATAAGATGAATAATACCATATACTTCCTCCAACCAAGCTCTGGAATATGCACCATGATACTTTGCACCTCACACCACACTTACATGTGCTCCCAAATATCATGTAGGGGTGCTGCTAAACGGAGCATGACAGAAACACAAAAAATGAAAGGGGTGGGTAGGGATTATATGTGTTTCTATAGGATTGTAATCGACAAATTACTGAAATTTTCTGAATACCTTTCAGGGGACAGAAAAATGATTTCGATCGAAGGAGAAACTTCGCTTGAAGGGGTAATTGTATATCCATGCCTCCGGATCTTAGAAGGTTAATATCAGAAAGAGGATTACACTCTAGTTTTACTACGACTCTAGAAAAATTGAGTTATGCAGCCAATTTTATTAAAGGTTTAAAGCAAACAATTCTAAATGAGACTGTTTCTTGTCCATTTAACAACGGAGTATTAGACCCCCTAAGCTACTGTTGATTGGGAATCTGATTTTGCCTCAATCAATTTCCTCATAAGCCTGCTTGTCACATTCATCTGCCGCAGCGATGCAGAATCTTCTGATACTTTTCATCAGCACTCTCATCTTCTCCCTCCTCCAAAATATCAAACCTTGCATTACCTTCTCCGGTCAGAATTCGACGATAATGACTCATGAATGGATTCCACCAAGAATCTCCACCAGCATCAACAAACTCCAAAAAGGCAACTATCATATCATCATAATATTCCCAATCAATATCTTCTCTGAATTCATCCCCATTTTTTTCATTGTCGTCAAGAGATTTGCCCACCAGATCCTTGGCAGCATCAAGAGGAAGAGTCCCTATTTCGACCTCGCCAATAGCGCGGCCCATGTCCCCCTTAGTATCCGAAATTTCATTCTTCAGAAAATCATCATCGCCAAAGCTACCTTGATGCTTCTCCACTAAATTTCCTAACACGGTGGTTTCCGGAACTTGTGGAGGAGGAGAAGGATAGTTAAAAGTGTTGTGGTGGAGTTTTGAGATGAATAATGTTATTTGTTTCGAAGAAGAAGAAGATATGGGCTTTGATGATCTTGTGAATGGGTTTTTTCTGAAGGGTGGTGATGATGATCTGCAGCACACAGAAAACCCAGAAGAAATTTTATTCATTTTTTTCTTTTAGCTTGAAGAATGGAAAACCTAATTGATAGCGGAGGAGGAAGAAGAAATTTTATTCATTTTTTTCTTTTAGCTTGAAGAATGGAAAACCTAATTGATAGCGGAGAAGGAACCGTTCTCAACACTGCTAGTTATTTAAACCCCGGTTTTTCACAACCCTATATGAAAGCATCAATTAAAACCCTAAATCTTGACGTGGTCCACCTTAAGGTGGGTTGGGTTCTAAACTCGGGCTAGCCGGGATAATTAGACGAACAACGCACCATACACTTGGGGCAAGTGAACTCTGCAATCAGCATCATTAATTTACCTCTGAGCAGATGACCAAACATCCCCTTTCAGATTTTTTTATAAAGAGACAACATATTGAATGATATAGGCACCACAATACACAGCGTAAAAACCTATAGAAGACGAGGAAACATAAATCTAATTATATTAATTGTCGAAAATTGAAAGTTCATCGGTTCTCCTGTGTCTAACAAGAAAAGCAGCCTCCCTTGATTCACTATATCGTAGGAAGATATTAGAATACTTCTGTTCAGAAGGAAAAAAAATGTATTGTAAGGTGTCTCTGACTCTCTGAAGCATATCGCGGTTGGTGCAACATGAGTGGCAGTAAAACAATTTCAATTTCAATTGAGACCCAAATCTATCTCTAGAGGACCGAGGCATTTTTCATAAACAATTTCAATGCACCTAGTTTCATTTTCACCTCAACCAGGTTTTTGTTATAGCATGATATAAGACCCGTTCAAATAGAATAGGTTGATGTTATTAATTAGTTACCTTCTGTAGACCTAAATTCTGAGGTGCACTTCTTCAACCGTTCTCGTTCACCTAAGAGTTTGGAGAAAGTGAGGCATTGTTGAAGAAAATTGAATAACATGGTGTAACTTATCATCTACTTTTACTCTGGTGTATCGTTTCACATATATATCCTGGGTTAGCATAGAAACCTATGTTGTGTCAGGCGCTAGATGCGCCTAAGGCGCCTAGGGAGCGCCTAGCTCACCTTTCACAACATAGATAGATCCTTGCTCCAGCTTAGGGAACTCCCCAGGTTCCCTCAGATCAAACTCCGTGAAGCACCTCAGAAGTTAATCTGCAGGCCAACAACGTAATCCAACCGCGCAAGCACGTTAAAGATAACATTTGTTGTCCATTTTGCAGCCCCTAAGTTAGCTATTGTCGATTGAGTAATCGCCTAATCAGCCTACTCTTAAACTACTAAATTGATGGGTACAACAAATTTAAACTACTAAATTGATTGATTCAATAATAACTTTAAAAAACTACACATCCAGTTTTTCTACGACACCAGAAAATTGGAGTTATGCAGCCACTTTTATTAAATGTTTAAATGAGACTGTTTGTTGTCCATTTAACAAAAGCCCCCTAAGTTACATTGAATCTGATTTTGCCTTAATCAGTCGCTTCATAAGCCTGCTTCTTATCTTCAATTGCCGCAGCGACGCAAGAATCTTCCGATAATTTTCATCAGCACGCTCGTCTTTTCCCTCCTTAAAAATACCATACTCTTCATTAATTTCTCCTCTAAGCATTCGCCGATAATGACTCATGAACGGATACCAAAGATCTTCTCCACCAGCTGCAACAAATTCCCCATAGGCCACTGTCATGTCAGCATATGTTTGTAAATGTCTAATATCTTTCTTGAATCGCTTCAGGTGCTCCGGAAATTCTCCATAGTGACTGATCAAAAAAACATAATCATCATCTTCATCATCCCAAGCTTCTTTTTCGTTGTAGTGAAAACCCAATTTTTCCATCAAGGCGTCGAATTTGTCCGCGAGATCCTTGACAGCATCAAGAGGAGGTATCTTACCTAATTCAACGTTCTCCAGAGCATTCCATTGTTCATCTTGAACTTCCGAGATTTCTTTTTTAGATGATCATCATCGCCAAAGTTACTTATTTGTGATGCTTCTCCACTGAATTTCCTGAAATGGTATCTAGGGATTTGTGGAGGAGGAAGGATATTTAAAAGTGTGGTGGTGGGGTTTTGAGATGAATACTGTTATTAATTTTGAAGAAGAAGAAGAAAATATGGGTTTAGATGATCTTCTAAATGGGTTATTTCTTAAGAGTGATGATGATCTGCGGCACACAGAAAATCTAGAAGAAATTGGATTCATTTTTTTTTTCTTCACGAAGAAGAAGAAGGAAACCCTAATTAATAGCGGAGGTAGAGTCGTTCGCAATACTGCTAGTTATGCACCAGATTTATACCCCGGTTTTTCAAAACCATTAAAACTCTAAACATTGACATGGTCCACTCTTTTAAATTCAAAAAGGTTGGTTCTAAACTCGGTCTAGCCGGGCTGCTGGAGTAATAACTAATAAGACGAACAGTGCACCTAAACCCCGGTCCTCTGCAAATTGCATCATATACCTAATACCTCTGAGCAAAATGAGATAACTTCAACTTTCAGATATATATGGTTAAAGACAACATTTTGAATCATAGGAGGAACCATAGTACAGTATAGACACACTACAAGAAAATATAGCTATTGTTACACCATATATTGACACGCCTTTAATATAGGTGTTGTAAAAGCAAATTTCTAGTCATACTTTTAATTTCGGTAAAAGATATAATTTAGTCTTTGTAAAATGAAACTTTTCCACAGCATTTGTGACAACAATATAAAAAGTGTGTGGCAAAGTATAATCTCTTCTTCTGACAATAAAATTGTTCTTTTGCAAAAGGACTTCTTGCTACATAGGTTATCGCGAAACTAATAGGTGTTTATGCCACAACTATAGGGTGATGCAATATATTAAGTTTTCTTGTAGGGACATCTAGAAAAACTAGGAAACATAAATCTAATTTTATTCATCGTCCAAAATTGTAGGTCATTTGGCTATTCTCCTATGTCTAACAAAAAGCGGCCTCCCTTGATTCATAAATCTTGGGAAGATATTTGAAAAGATATTAGAATACTTCTGCATTTGAAAAAAAAAAAATGTATCACAAGGTATCTTGAAGCAAATGGCAGATTGATAAATAACCTGGGATCAGCATAGGCACAACATGAGTGGCAGTAAAACATCGATTCATCTGTTGAAACCCAAATCTATCTCCAGACCGAGGCATTCTTTGTGTCTCTCTTTTAATAGACATCATCATATACAGCAATTTCAGGTGTACCTAGCTTAAAGTGTAACTTCACCAGGAACAGACTCGTTCAAATAAAATCGGTTGATGTTAATTACCTCCTGCAAACGTGAATTCTGAGCTTAAATTTCTTTAGCCATTCTTGTTCACCTTAGAGCTTAGGGGACTGTTGAAGCAAATTGAACAACATGATGTAATTTATCACATATACATCCTGGAAATGGATTGGCATAGAAACTCTCTTCCATATTTGGAAACTCTCATGGTTCCCTCATATATGGAGCTCCAATTCGATCTCTGTGAAGCCTTTTGACTCCAGGACTTAACTGCGTCTTTGCCCAAGACACAGTTTCGTCATCAAGTGAAAGCAAAAACAAACGAGAACATGTACTGCAACAACAGAAAATGAGAAGCAATCAACACATTCTTGAAACACTTAAAGTTCTTAATTTTCACTTATCAGGGTGTTGGAATTAATTACAATAATCGAATGCAAATGGGAAATAATACTTAGATTACACTGATAGTAGTAACAAATAACTCAATAAACTTAGTAGAGCCGCGTATGAATCATTGACTAAAGGGTAATATTTACTACTACTCCTCTGAGATGCTATAGCAATTAACAAATTACCTCGGGATACAACTCTTGTTAGTTCTCCTCTATGTGTAGCATACACGGAGAGAACCATTAGAACTTAGCGTAAAAATGATAAAACAAAACACAAATCGAAACTACAACGGAGTTTGATAAATATAAAAACTAATTTATGTTTCATAAACTATGATGTTTATGTAAAACTAATTTCTGTTAAACAAAGTTTCGTAAACTAATTTCTAAACAAAGAAGTAGTTATACAAAATTATGTTTCTCAGAAACTACAACTTGTTTAAGATAAGAACTCGATTTTTTGTTTCAAAACTTAAAAAAAATTGTTTCTAAAGCATAAGAAAGAATAAGAATTTCATAAGAGAAGAGTTCAAAGGTATGGTTTACAAATGAAGTTTACAACTCAGTATTTTATAGCAAGAAAATGTTCAACGTTGGAAGAGAATCAAAGCACATGACATTGTCCGTGATTCACGCATCTCGAGCGTTGCAAAGTAAGGTAAAAATCGCATTAAAAAGAACAAAGTGCACACGCATTCAAAATTTGAGATTCTTCTCGAGGAAAACACAGTGTGTACAGTGTCAAGAAACCGTGACACGACACGCGTGAAAGAAGATGCTTCGAGGCCTTGATATCCAAAACCTTAGAAGGCAAAGAATAAAATTCTTTACATGTGTGGGAGAAGCGTGTGGTAAATTTCGAGAAAAGAAAGGATGGGTCGGATACACCCACACCCACCCACACCCACTCCCACTCCCACTCCCACGCCCACGCCCACGCCCCTTGCCGAAGGCTTTGCGCCACGAAGAGCCGAAGTCGAATGTCGTGCTTAAGGCACAAGCACCGCGAGAACAAGGAAAGGCAATAAGAAATGCAATAAGGTTTAGGCAACCTTGCCATAGTTTAGGATTTCCCATACACAAAGGTCTAAAGACCCAAAGGGCCATACCCTTAAGGCTAAACCAATGCTATTTAAGTCTAAAACTCTAAATGTTTTAGTCTATATGGGACTAATGTTTTATTCATTCACATGAAAAAAAATCTAGGGAGCATAAGGTCTTGGGATCAAAACATGGTTCATGCATTTTTAATTAAATTTTTAAAAACGTTTTTTATAACAATCCCCCACATGAATAATAAAACATGTCGATAAAACACGAGAAAACATAAGGCAACAATATAGGCTAAGGTGTCCCAAAGATTGAACCTTAACTTAGTGAGAGGTTACCTCGAATCGCTTGTTGATACTTGAACGCAATGTCTTGAACCGCCAACAATGAATGCAATTCAGAAATAACATCCACACTTGATGCCTCAACCGATGAAAACAAATGCCAAGCTCTTGCGGTTGTGCCCATTTTGGCCAAGCTAAAATCCGACTTAATGAATGTCTCTAGAGAATCAGCTCATATTCTCATAGAAGCGACCACACTTCCAACATCCACAAAGGTGAGTCCATAAAGAGTGTCTGCCACACCCCGCTTTAATCAAAGCCATGGTACCCATTAAGATCGCAAAAGATCATCCTTAATTTCTGAAGGTGACTATCGCACGATTACACCATAGGGAGGGACAAAGATAGTGCTTTCTCAATATCACCATAAATTAGTTGTCTCATTGAACCTTGATCTTGGAAATCCAATCACAAGGTTGAGTATCCTTCATGGTGATTTATTCAATGAGCTTAAGTCCCATCCCCCTCAATGTAAATTTAACTTTCTCTCTGGTTAAGCCTTTTGTCAAAGGATCTGCAAGATTATCTTTGGATTTTACAAAGTCTATCGAGATAATACTAAGAGAGTAGTTGTTTCACCGTCTTATGTCTTCTTCGTATATGTATAGACTTCCCGTTGTATACATTGTTCTTTGCGCAACCAAGAGCAGCTTCACCGCCACCGGATGGAAATTGAAGACACAAGCTTGGGCCAGAGTGGAATTCCTCCCAGAAACATCACATCCATTCAAACTTCCTCCCCAAACTTTTTCCAAGGCTATAAACTCGAGACTCCATAGTGGATTTAGCTATACATAACTGCTTGGTAGACTTCCATGAGACGAGAGGCACCTCTAAGCAAGAAGATGCCCACTAGTAGATTTGCACTCTTGAGTCTGATATCCAGTTGGCATCACAATACCCTTCCAAGATAAAGAAGGATACTTCCTAAAACTTAAGCAATAGTTTGAGGTCCCTCTCAGGTAACGTAAAACTCGAAGAGAGCATTCCAGTTGATCACCCTCCGGGTTTGCAAGTATACTCCGCTAATCTACTCACTCAGGTAAGCTTGATATCAGGTCTTGTACCAGTTCATAAGATACATAAGACTACCAATAATGCGAGAATACTCAAGTTGATCAATACCCTCACCCTTGTTCTTTTTCAATTTACAAGTGGGATCAAATGGAGTAGACGAGATTTAGCATTTTCATAATTAAATCTCTTTAATACGGTTTTGACATAATGAGATTGACTAAGACTATATCCATCAGACGTCTTTTCATTTTCATCCCTAAGATTACATCGGTAAGAGGGGCCTAAGTCTTTCATGTCAAAATTATCTCTAAGCATGCTTTTAATGGTATTAATAATATCAAGGTTGCTGCCTAATATGAGCATATCATCAACATATAGGCAAACAATAACATGAGAATCATACAATTTAATGTAAACACATTTATCAGATTCATTAACCTTGGAAACCATTAGTTATCATAACATGATCAAATTTTTCATGCCATTGTTTAGGTGCTTGTTTTAAACCGTAAAGAGATTTGTTTAACTTGCATACTTTGTTTTCATAACCTTTACTATAAAGCCTTCAAAGTTGATCCATATAAATTTCTTCATTCAATTCAAATATAGAAAAGCAGTTTTAACATCCATCCATGTATATGCAAATCATAAATTGGAAGCAATAGCAATAACATTCTAATCGAGGTGATTCTAGAGACCGGTGAATAGTATCAAAGAAATCTACCCTTCCCGTTGTCCTATAGCCTTTAGCTACCAACCTAGCTTTATATTTATCTATAGTTCCATCTCGTTCTAAGTTTCCTTGAACACCCATTTGCAACCTATGGATTTACTTCGGGAGGCAAGTCTACAAGCTCCCAAGTTTCATTTTGCCGAATGGACTCCCATTCATTTAATGAAGCTTCTTCCCGAAAGGAGCTTAGAAAGTCATAGCTTCCTTATAGGTTTGGGGTTAGGACTCTCTGTAAGAGTCAAAAAAATCGAGGGCCAAAACTTTTTTCCAGCTCTAACCCTCTTACTTCTTCTTGGTTAGGTCTCATACTCCAAAGTTGGAGTTTGACTAGTCGATGGAACATCCGGGAGATCATCATGGACCTTTACAAGGTCCAGACCTTAAAGGAAATATGTGTTCATAAAACACAGCATCTCTTGATTCTGTTATGGTGTTAGGACCAATGTTATTGTGGTGGAACCCATTGACCATAAACCCGTGAGCATTTGTATGCTCGGGATATCCTATGAAAACACAAATCAATTGTTTTAGGACCTATTTTAGTTTTCTTGGGATGAGGAATTTCCACCTTGTCCAAACACCCCCACACTTTAAAGTATGCATAGGAATGTTGTTTACCATTCCACAATTAAATGGGGAGTTTTATCTCGATTTTTTAAATGGAACTCTATTTCAAAATATAGCATGCCGAGAGGATAGCTTCCCCCACAAGTTCGAAGATAACCCTGAACTTGTTAACATAGCATTTACCATATCTGTGAGTGTTCTATTTTTTTCGCCACACCATTCGATCTCAGTTGAATATGGTTGCATGGTTTTTGCATGAATGATTCCATTATTTTTAAAACTCTCCTATGGGTATCACATACTCACCGCCGCAATCAGAACTTAAGAGTTTTTAATCTTTAACTCCTTTTTGGTTTTCTGCTTCAAGTTTATAAAACTTGAAAGCCTCTAAGGTTTCATCACTGCCAAGAAGATGAACTCAGTAAGATTTGAGTAATCATCTATGAAAGTGATGCCATTTTCTACCACCTCTGTTGGTGTTGATTTCGAAGTCTCCCTAAATCAGTGTATTAATTCCGAAAGGAACCTGGTTTCACGTTCAACACTTTTATTAAATGGTTTTCTTGCATATTTAGATTCAACACAAAGATTTCCACATCTTTGTTTTTTATCAAAGTTTATTTTTGTATGCAACCTAAATTAGCAAGTCTTTCTAATGATTTGAAATTAACATTCCCAAGTTCTATCATGCCAAACATGAGGAGTCACAAACATAAATGAGAAGATGCATTAACATTCAATTTCAAATCAGATACACTAAGCTTAATCATGTTATCGCAATATAACCTTTTCTCATTTAATTCACCATGCTTAGGAAATAACAACGTTATAGATTCGGCAACAATCTTAAAACCTTTTTCTAGTAAGATGGTTTTTACGAGATAAGTTTTACATATGTCCTGGACGTCGTCCGTCATTCAATGTAAGAGTTTTCCTTAGTTAGCTGTGATTCGACCTATACCTTTCCGCACCACTTTCAAGGTTGGAAGAGTTTCCCATGAGCAGGTTTCTCATCATCTCTACTATGGCAAAGGAGGAGAAGCATTCACGAATTCCATGACATGCTTGGTGGCTCCAGAATCAAGCCACCAGTCTCTCACATTAGTCATACTAGAGACAAGGTCGACTTCGACACCATGCCAGTAAATATCCGAGTCCTCTACTATGTTTGCCTTATTTTTCTGCTTTTGGATCATATTTGATCCTTTTAGGTCCTTGGCCAGTTTTTAGCCATAAGGTCCATAGGTTTACCACAATTAAAACAGGTCGCCTTTGATGGTGTGCTTTAGTGACACCACCTCTAGGCTTGCAAATTGTTAGCTCTGGAGTTTTTGACGCCTGTTACGTTTATTACCCATTTTACTGATTCTCCAGGAGTTTTTCAAGCGCTTTATCGGGCCCAAAACATGAGCTTTGTTGGACATGTTTTTGCTCAGCATCATGCTCTTGTCCTTGCTGCACATAAGTTCCTCAACCTGGATCTTTTTGCCAAGCTCCACCATGGTGATTTCACGAGTCTTGTGTCGCAGCCTCCTTCATTCTATTCGGGCCCATGAGGGTGGAAGCTTTTCAATCATGTTCAATATATTTCTGTAGAGCTTCATCAAAAGTCATGCCTTTCAAAAGAAGAATTCCATCATGAGGAGTTGAAGTTCGACGAATCTGTTCTACCACAGGCTTTTCGTCAGCTCATGTTGTATTCTAAGAGCTTAGCCATCAAGAACTTACTTAAAGAAATTTCAGATGATATTTTTCTTCTAGAGATTCATAAATCAAAAGCATTAAAATATTCTTTTGCATTATAGAAGCTACAAGGAGTCATCAAGACAGTTAAGAATATGATTCTTGCACAAATAATTCTTCCTATTCCACCTGTCCAATTTATCTTCATTACTACTTTATGAAGTTTTCTAGGTTTTTCTAAAGCATATCCATCTAACCTTTGGTCGTTTAGGAAGAATAGCATTTTAGACCTGCCATCTCTTAAAGTCCTTACCACCAACTTTGGTTTTTTCACAAGATTCTTTCCCATGTTCTACAACAAAGAATATTGATTACAATATTACAATAAGGCACTTTATTACCTTTAGATTGTTTGAATTAATTACAATAATCGAATGCAAATGGGAAATAATACTTAGATTACACTGATAGTAGTAACAAATAACTTAATAAACTTAGTAGAGGCACGTATGAGATACGCTGAGCTAAAGGTAAATATTGCCGCTACTCCTCCAGATGCTATAGCAATTAACAAATTACCTCCAGATACAACTATTTTAGTTCTCCTCTCTGGTATAATACACAGAGAGAACCCTTAGAACTTGCAAAAAAATGAAAAACAAAAACACAAATCGAAACTACAAATCAGCTTTATAAATATAAAAAACTAATTTATGTTTCAAACTATGATGTTTCAGAACCAATTTCCAAACAAAGTTTCAGAAACTAATTTCAGAAATGTTAAGTAGTTATACAAAATTATGTTTCAGAAACTACAACTTGTTTAAGATAAGAACCTGATTTTGTTTCAAACTTAAAAAATTGTTTCTCAAAGCATAAGAAAAGAATAAGAATTTCAAGAGAAGAGTTCTGAAGGTATGGTTTACAAATGAAGTTTACAACTCGTATTTATATAAGAAATGTTCAACGCTGGAAGAGAATCCAAAGTGACGACAGATCATTCGTAGATTCACGATTCCTAACGTTGCAAAAGTAAGGTAAAAATCGCATTAAAAGAACAAAGCACACGCATTCAAAATTTCGAGATTCTTCTCGAGGAAAACAAAGGTGTACAGTGTCAAGAAAACCTGTGACACGCGTGAAAGAAGATGCTTCTCGAGGTCAGTCGGATATCCAAAACCGAGAAGGCAAAGAATAAAATTCTTTACATGTGGGAGAAGCGGTGGTAAATTTCAAAAAAGAAAGGATGGGTCGGATACACCCACACCCACGCCCACGCCCAGCCGAGCGAGCGTTAGCATAGCAAGCACTCGCGCGAACTGGAAAGGCAATAAGAAATGCAATAAGGTTTAGGCAACCTTGCCATAGTCTAGGCTTTCCCCATACACAAAGGTCTAAAGACCCAAAGGGCCATACCCTTAAGGCTAAACCAATGCTATTTAAGTCTAAAACTCTAAATGTTTTAGTCTATATGGGACTAATGTTTTATTCATTCACATGAAAAAACATCTAGGGAGCATAGGTCTTGGGATCAAAACATGGTCCATGCATTTTT